>ML111438.1:195489-213553 GCA_003697995.1 Taxidea taxus jeffersonii | reverse complement strand
TTTTTTTTTTTTCTAAAGATTTTATTTATTTATTTGACAGACAGAGATCACAAGTAGGCAGACAGGCAGGCACAGAGAGAGGGGGAGGCAGGTTCCCCCCTTAGCAGAGAGCCCGATGCGGGCCTCGATCCCAGGACCCCGGAATCATGACCTGAGCCGAAGGCAGAGGTTTTAACCCACTGAGCCACCCAGGCGCCCCAGCATGACCTTTTCTATTAGTCTTCCAGCAGGAAGTTGAAAGGTGAATATATCATATTCTACACTTTCTCTTTCTTGCTTTTTTTTTTTTTTTAAACTAACAAGTTGGCCTCTCCTAAGGGAGGAGTAAACTGGCCAAGACTTTTACTTAACGCCTCCTCAAACATTCTAAGACCACAAGGTGATGCTAATATGCCCCCTGCCTAACAGACACTTTTTTGATCCTCTTGGACTTTCATTTCCCCAGTCCCTTTTTGGTTCCTAGAAATGCCATCTCTAGCAGGCAATGTTACTTAATTAAGGATGTTTGTCTACAAGCTTTAAGTAAGCTTTTCTAATTGCAACAGTTTCACATCACTTTTGTTCATGTTGATCATTATTTAAACACCATGAATAATTCAAACTCAGGTTTTGAATTGTTAATCAGAATAATGATAGCGGCGGTTCAACACTCCCTAACGATTTGACATGCAATCGGCTTGAAAAAGCCATTTCTGAAATCATTTCCTTCGACAACTTAAAGCTCTGCTCCCAAAGCAAAATGAGAAATATCCAAAATAGAGGCTTCTCTGATTCTCCAAGACAGTCTGTCCCCTCACAGTGTATGCTTGTGTTGATGACTCTGGATATGCAAATACAGCGGAGACC
The DNA here is from genome assembly GCA_003697995.1 of Taxidea taxus jeffersonii. Taxonomy (NCBI): domain Eukaryota; kingdom Metazoa; phylum Chordata; class Mammalia; order Carnivora; family Mustelidae; genus Taxidea; species Taxidea taxus. The sequence goes on along the minus strand of ML111438.1, from coordinate 212,707 downwards.
TGAGTACATGTCACAACTACCAATATCTTTGCATTCTCCTTCACTTTGGGAATCTTTTAATTAGTGGCATGTCACTAAGAAACAGGAAAATTTCCTTTCTGCCTAAAGACTGTCAAGTAGGTAGAATTTAGCAAGTGTCCCATTTGAGAACAATTAAGATTTGTTCTCTAGACAAGATACCCCTTGTTTCACTTATGGCCTCTTGGCAGATGACTCACTTCTGAATCCCTAACTCCAGGTTCCTCCTCTCAGTACAATCCCCAGTCTGCACGCCAAGGTGGCCACCTGATATGTTGACTTGGAGGTCCCATCATCTCAACACACCCATGGTTTAACTGATCCCCTACAGCTAGCTAGGGAGTTTCTTTTCTAAATGTTGTGCCTTGGTTGATGCTGGGGAGACAGGAGGGTATAGTCGTTAAAAGCACATCAGGGAAGCTTTACTACCCATTTGTAACTCCTGGGTTTAAATTCTGACTTGCCACGCAGCTACATGACCTAAACAGGCTTCCTAGCCTCTTTTTTATGCCTTGGATCGGTCTATAAAGTGGACCTGATAATACTTATTTCATAGGGTTATTACAAGGACTAAATGAAGTTAGCATTTCTAAAGTGCTTAGACCAACTCCTGGCTGTATGCAACAGCCTTCGATGTTGAGCTACCTTCTCTCCATCTTTCTTTGCTGGCTCATGCCCTACCTCCTTACTCATGCTCTTGTCTTTCTTAGCCACAAATAACACATGGAATTGGTCGAGTGTTGTACCCTGATACATATCAGCTATATCCATTGTGTCTAGCAAACTTGTCATTCCCCGTGGTGTAGACATCTTTGTTATGAACTTTGTTACTCTTTTATTATTTATTATTGTTTTATTGTTTATTATTTTTACTCTTTTATTAATCATCAGAGATCAGGGCATTCACAATTCCCAGGCAGCCTAGTGCTGATCATGTAGTAGGCATTGGATAAAGACTGTTTAATAACTAAGGGCAATTGAGTGAAAGAAAAGAGGCAAGGAAAGAGACTATGACAGAAACATAAGAAGCCCTGAGCCTGAGAGAAGAGGTCATATTCCCTAGCGTTCTGGACAACTTATCCAGACCATTCCTCGCAATTTTAATTATTTGTTGAATGATTATGTCTTCTTCTAAAATGTAACCTCCATAGAGGTGAAGATCATGACTAAGATTACATGGGAAACAATATTATAGGGAACGCATTTCCTTTGTTCTATGGTTCTTAACTGACAGTACATGGCTATCACTCTGTTAATGCCTCTGGTCATAGACAGGTTTATCTGGTTCAGAATAGCCTGGGTGTGAGAGGAGCTAATTTATTATCAATCACCACTAGTCACTACAGTTATATTTGTGCAAAGAGAACTATTTACACAGGATTAATAAATTACCTTCTGACAATAGTTCAACTCCAGAGACTTTTTATAACCTAGACCTGAAATGCAGCATTAAGGAATTGACTGCTCCACCTTGACTTCACAAATTTGTTTCTTTTCTGACACATAGCAGAAACCTATAAATTCAGTCTGGTGATGAAGAATAAGGGGAGAAAAAAACTAAAATTATCATAATTTACCATGTCACTAAGCACTACTCTTCTCTGCAATTTATCCTGACAGGCATCTCATAGCCTGACTGGGTGGGATAAGATACCTGAAGGGTGGCTGACGTTTGATCTGTTTCCATTAATTTGTGGGACGAGAGAAATAAAAAATTTAATGACCACAAATTACCCTGGTGACATTTTATCTGTTAAGCATTCTAGAAGATTGGCAGTGAACAGAATGTCCTATTTCAGTACATTCAATCTAATTCAAATCTAAATTCATTTGGCCTGAAAAGAAACAACCATGGATGCAAAGGAGGTTTTTGAAAGTCAAAAAGTAACTGATCCACATTATTGCCTATTGGAGAATATGCCCTAATAACCCAGATTTTCATTTGGTGTTATTCAAGAGAAAATCTCTAGTATGGCTACCAAAGTACATGAAGGACACTAAATGATAAGATAGAAAGGTAGAACCCCTTCAGGAAGGAATCTTGACTATTACAAGGGCTCTTTCTTATGATGCTTATCAATGGAACAACATATTTTAGCCGGAGATTTATTGTTCTCTAAACACTAACTCATTAATGCTCCCATTGAAGTATAATTTCCACAATAGTTTAAGACATGATTCTCATATAAATACAAAATGAACACATCTCAAATATTCCATTCAGCTCATTAATGAATGAGTGATCTGGTAACATATTAAGACTGGTTTAAAAGGGAATTTGAGCCAGACAATCCATATAAAGCTGAAATGCATTTGCTGGTAGTTGCAAAACCAGTAAGCATCCTACTAGCCAATAAACTATAACCATTAGGGTGACTTAGTTTATGGATAAGAATTATTTGCTTTGCCCTCAAACAAACATAATTTGCATTGCTGTCAGTTTTCTGATTTAAGCTAATTTCTGCCTTTACAGAGTTGTAAAATCGCCTAATCAGTGGTAAATGGGAAGTCAAATAGGATATAACACCCTGGAAAAGTAGATCCCCACGATGGGTGGGTCCGGTAGAAACATGCAACATTTCACTGAAAGAACAGTAATGCTGAGTAAAAGAAAAGAGAGAGGGATGCCTGGGTGGCTCAGTGGGTTAAGCTGCTGCCTTCGGCCCGGGTCATGATCCCAGCATCCTGGGGTCGAGCCCCACATCGAGCTCTCTGCTGGGCTCTCTGCCTGCCTCTCTGCCTACTTGTGTGATCTCTGTCTATCAAATAAACAAATAAAATCTTTAAAAAAAAGAGAGAGAGAGAGAAAGTCAGCCATGGACAGCTTAAACTTCAACCATTTATTTCTTAGAGTTCTTGAGGCTGTAGGTCCAAGATCAAGGTGGCAGCAAAGCCAGTTTCATTTGGAGGCCTCTTCTGTTTTCTTGACATGTAGGTGGCTGCCATCTTGGTGTGTGTTCATAGGAGCTCTTTCTGAGATTCAGGGAGATCGACAGCTCTCTGGAATCTCTATGGACAAGGGCACCAACCCCAATGTGAGGACACCCCCTTCATGATTTTATCTAACTGTAATTCCTTCACAAAGGCTCTATCTCCAGATTCTACCACACTGGGAGTTAAGGCTTCCACATATGAATTTGGACAGGACAGATGAAAACATTCAGTCCATAGCAAATGCCTTTTGTTTATTTCTAAGTTTCAGGTAATTTTCTTAACTCTCCAAACAAGATAAGTCCTGATAAGTGGAAACTACTCTCTGTTCCACTTCAAGGTGAAGAAATTGCGACATGGAAACAGATGGGAAGGAACATACTGAAGGAAGGATGCTCTGAGAAAACACAGGGGAATTAAGAACAACGTAAGAAACTTGAGGTCAGAGATGGTGAGTTTATGAGTGAGGAAGAGATGAAACAGGTAAGAGTCCACACTTCCTGGCCAGCTGACTACCCTGGAGTTTCCTGGCCTTTTATCTGACTCAGGAAATCAATCAAGTGTTAATAACAAACATACTGTGTGTTGGTTACTTCTAATATATCGCCTCAAATGCACGCCATAATCCTACAGTGTCATTCTGCTCATTAGGCAGGGAAATGACTTGGTCATGGAGGTTTGGTGACTTGCTCAAGGCCACTGCTAACTAATGACAAGGTTGAGAGTGAGTCTAGTTCTGTCTGGCTCCACTGAACTCGATTCACTCTGCAATAGAGCCTCTTACATGTGGAGAAATCATGACCGCAAAGATATACCAGGTCCCTGGCACCATTAACTGAGATGAGAAAGACATGGAGTGGAGCAGAATCTCTGCAGGGGAGATCAAGAATTCTGCTTTGGAAATGTTAAGTTTGATATGCCCATAAGACATCCAAGTAGAGATGTCAAATAGGCTGTAGAGCAGAAGAAGGCTGGAGATGTAAATTTGTGAGTCATCAGCATAAAGAAGTTATTTAATGTGATGAGCAAATTCATGCCTCCAGAAGAATACTCTTCTGCAAGAATAATCCTCAGACTAACAAACAAGCCTGATACCCAGGGGTACGGTCATGCAAGTTATTAAAATATTTAAATACTTCCACACCAGTTGGTTAATAGTGGCTCCCTTGAGTCTCCTGAAGGTTTTGTGCCTCACCCCTACCCCCAGTACCCCTGGGCCTGCTCACCATCCAGTTACTAAAGTTATAACATCTGACACAGTAGGGACCTCCAGGCATTGACAATTCAGATCGGTCTCTACTCATGCCCTCCCACTTAGCATACTTCAAATATCACTCTTGATTCACAACTAACATTTCCTGAGCTCCTCACATATGCCAGGCCCAATGTTAAGCCATTTATTTGACTCCTTCACTCAGTCCTCACAACCACGCTTTGTGGAAAATATGAGTATCACCCCATTACACAGTTGAGAAAACTGAGGCCCAGAGAAGTCAGTAACCAGTTCTAGGCCACATAGTGAGTGATGAAGCCAGAACCTGAGCCCAGACTGTCCAGCTTGGCAGCCTCTACAACATTCTGGTTCGCCCACTCCGGACAGGCATGATGAAGGCACGGGAATATGCTCAGTCTGCAGCCCTAACTTCCTGTGCAGCCAGGCCAGGGAGTGGACAAAGCTTTTTCCTGGAACTGAACTCAGAGCTACAGCTTGCTTTCAATACTGAAGAGCTGTTTGTCTCCTTCGAACTGTCTCCCATAAGGTTTGAAAAGATTAGGAAATTGTTATATCTCTCTTTCATGCCACACTGTCTAGACTGTTTGTGCTGCCTGGATGTATTCCACTAGATAACCAGCCTGTTCCCCGTGTCACCCTTGGTAGCATTTACTGACATGGTTGTCTGAGCATCTTCATTCATACTTCAAGGATAATGTGTAAAGACACAATCAGCATGGTCTTATGGATGATTTTTCTTTATTTCAGTCTTAATAATTCATTAATGATGATGATAATGAAGACAAAAACATAAAACCTGACAGCAGAAAATCTTGGCAAATGCATCTGCTATAGACTGAATGTGCTTTTCCCCACCCCCCCCACCCCATTCATATGTTGAAACCTGGTCTCTAATGTGATGGCATTTGGGGGGGTGATTAGGTCATGGGAACAGAATGGGCAGAGCCACCTCCATGAGATTTCCAGCTTGGGAGAACTGTGAAGGCAGGGTCACAGCCCTACTGAGTCCAGAAAGTGGAACATGGAGTCAAGGAAGATGATTTCAAGCCTTAAGTTTTAATGTTGCTTGCCCCTATAAGTTTTGGACTTACCTGGTAACTGTTACCCTTTCCTTCTTTACTATTTCTCTCTTTTGGAATGGAAATGTTTCTACCGTGCCTGTCCCATAATTGTATTTTAAAAATATGTAATTTGTTTGGTTTCACAGATTCATAACTGGAGATGAATTTGCCTCGGGATTACTCTTACCTCCAGTCTCCCACACTTTTGATTTAGAGGGCATTTAGTTAAGACTTTGTTGTTGTTGTGGTTTGGGTTTTTTTTTTTTTAATTTAATTTTATTTTTTCAGTGTTCCAAGATTCATTGTTTATGCACCACACCCAGTGCTCCACACAATACGTGCCCTCCATAATACCCACCACCAGGCTCACCCATCCCCCCACCCCTTCCCCTCCCAAACCCTCAGATTGTTTCTCAGAGTCTACAGTCTCTCATGGTTCGTCTCCCCCTCTGATTTACCCCAAGGAAAGGAAAAGTGAATTGGGATAGATAAGACTTTGAACTTTAAACTTTTGAGTTGATGTTTGAATAAGTTTAGACTTTTGGAGTTATTAGAATGGAATGAATGTATTTTTCATGTGAAAAAGACATGAATTCCGGGGCCTGGGGATGGAACACTATACACCAAGTGTTGGCATCCCTCCACACACCCACCACACACACAATTCATGTATTAAAACTGGGTTTCCAGTGATAATGTTTGGGAACAGGGCCTTTGGGAGGTGATTAGGTCATGAGAGCAGAACCTATGTGAATGGGATTAATGCCTTTATCACAGAGAACTCCCTCACCCTTGCCACCATGTGAAGATGCAATAAAAAAAAAAATCTAGATGCTAGATTCATAGCATCGATGAATATCCAGGCCCTTACCAGACTCTGAATTGGTGCTGCCTTGTTCTTGGGCTTCCAGACTCCAGAAATATGAAAAATCAGTACCTGCTGTTTATAAGCCACCCAGTTCATGGTATTCTATTATAGCAGCCCGAATGAACTAAGACAATAACTCATACACACTCGTCCTCCCATTTTAGAGAAGTTCTGACACACGTCACATGTTGGGTGAACCTTTCAGTCATGATGCTATGTGACATAAGCCAGACACAAATGGACAAAGAGTACAGGATCCCATTTATAAAAAATATCTAGAATAGGCAAATTCAAAGAGAGAGAAAGTAGAATGGAGGTCACCGGGGGGCTGCCAGGAGGGAAGAATGGGTGCTTGTTGCCTAATGGGTAGAGAGTCTTTATTGGGGATGATGAAGAAGTTCTGGAAATAGTGGTAATGGTTTTACAACATATGAATGTACTTCATGCACTGAATTGTATGCTTAAAAATGACTAAAATTTTAAGTTGTATATCATGTATATTTTACCATAATAATTTTTTTAAATCCAACAGTCTACTCATACCAGAGCAAATGAAACTCAGCCACTTTAAGAACAGAGATAGCAAAGGCAGCATAAAGATCTTTTTTTTCACACCTACAAAAGCTGAAATAACTTGCCATCAGCAGACCTTCATTACAAGAAACGTTAAAGGAAGTCCTTCAGGCAGAAGGAAAATGACACCAGATGGAAATGCAGAAGAAAGAATCCAGACAAAAGAATAAGCCCAGAAATAGTAACCGCATGGGTAAACACACAGCACTTATTTGTTCATTATTTAAATCTCTTTAAAAGATAGTTGATGTTTACACAAAAACATCAACAACCCAGTGCAGAGCTTATAATACATGTAAAAGTAAAATGTAGCAATAGTGCAGAGGTCAGGAAAGAAGAAAAAGAATTCTGCTATTGGAAGGTTCTTATATTATGTGTGAAATGGTATAATATCACTTGGAGGTAGATTCGAATAGATTAAAGATATGTAAATGCTAAAGAAACCTGCATCATAGACTTAGGCTCAGAATGAGGGGAGGAAACAAGGATTTCACTAAACAGAAAGAAATTGGTCAGCACATCCTAAGAAAGTACCAGCAAAAATATAGAGTCTTCATCCTATTTTATTCAACACTCATATCTTAAGCACCTATTACATGAAAGGCATTGTTCCAGGAGCTAAGAAAGACAAATGACAGTCTTTTTTTAGTTCAGTTATGGAAAGTCTTACACAAATTTAAAGTTAAATACAGGGGCGCCTGGGTAGCTCAGTTGGTTGAGCATCCGACTCTTGATCTCAGTTCAGGTCTTGTTCTCAGGGTCACGAGTTCAAGCCCTGCCTTGTGATCCATGCTGGGCATGGAGCCTACTTAAAAAATAAAATAAAATATAAAACAAGGCAACATAAAATATGTGCTATAATATATAGAGAAGGAGATGTTATTGAATAGGGAGAGAAATACATATATGTATAGAGGCCAGGTAGAAAGCTTATATCAGTGAAGCAGGTGGGCTTGGTGAAACAGCTAGAAGAAGGACTGCTACAAACTGAAGAGCGCATGTCCTTCTAAAAGCAGATTTTGCTACTCAGCATTAGCCAGTTATTGCAATGATGCATCATACGCCTTATCTTAACTCACAAGACTTCACATAACCCTGCCCCTAGGTAGCTGGCCTATTTCCACTCCCACTGCTCCCTTCCATCCCACACTGTTCCAGTTCTATCATCTTGCTTGCTTTCCCCAATTATATGGCAAAGGTCTTGTTCCCTCCCCCAAGAATGCTTTTCACCTTGACCTCCAATGACCATAGGGCTCACTCCCTCATTCCTTCACTTCTCTGCCCAGTGAGATGTTCACCAATCACCCTATAAAGTATAGAGCCCCTCACTCTCACCCAGTAATGTGCTGGTACATGTTTAACTATTGGCTCTTTGAAGAAAAAAAAAAAAAAGTCCTGGTTTCTAGTATTTGTTAATTTCTGTGCAGTAAACACTCCCATGTGGCCAGTACCAGTTGTCAACCTGATATCACCAAACACTGACCTGGGAAGACATGCACACAACTGGCTCTTAAGAGCTCATGCATGTCACCGCAGCCCACATCATTGCACCCAGCACACCCTTCTCCTTTAGCCTGCTTTTTCTCCTCTATACTTATCTACACTCACCTGACGTTTTACATACTTATGCATTTATGGTCTGTTTCCCCTTCACATGCAACAGGATCTCCAGGAGAGCAGGAATTTTGTTTTGTTCTCTTCTGTATCTTTGGAGCCTAGAATTATTCCTGGCATAGAGTTGGGTCTTAGAGGTATTTGTTGAATGAATAAATGTGAAGATAACAGTGGTCTTTGGAAGAAAGAAGTTAGGATTATTAAAAAGGGGTTATTCTGTAGGGACAAGAACCATAAATTACTATATAAAAGGTAAAGTAGTGGGCCAGCAAAGATTGTCCTCTAAGCCATGGGTTTCCAAAGATGGCTGGACACATCCAACAGTGTGTATGAGACAATCAATTAGAGCTTGGAAGAAAATATTAGAACATGTCTTTCTAAAGGCAGATTTTGCTACTCAGCATCAGCCAATTATTGCTGATAAGAACCTCTACTTATATATTTTTATTTAAATAATACATTATGATGTATGAAATTGTTGAATTGCTATACGGTACACCTGAAACTAATATCCTACTGTATGTTAACTACTGGAATTAAAATAAAAACTCAAAAAAAAAAGAACACATTAAACTTTACTAGCATTTAATATGAGAGTCAACTGTAAAAATTCCATTTTGGTCAGACTGAATATTGGTTTCTGTTAGCAAATACAGATTTTGAAAAGCAAAGCATTTTATCTATTCTTAAGTTAAAAGTGATGTTTTGCCATCGAGGAAGAAAATGGCTGCTTGAATAGCAACAACAAAAACAATGAAATTTATACAGTTAGACTGTAGGGAGAGCATTTTGAAAGCAGATGCTTAGAAATGATCATCAGAGAAAGTCGTCATGTCCAACAATATCTCAGCCATATACTCTTTCACAATCCCATAGCTTAGTGCAGAGGATGCCCTCTGGTTCTATGTCTACTCTTTCCTGACATCAGTGATTATATATTTTTCAAGTTTGGTATGTGGACCACCTGCATCAGAACCTCCTGGGGGTAACTCTTATACGTACTAGCTATTATTGGCATTACTTGCTCATTGGGCTTTTCCATGAGATTGTGAACTGTTCATGGTCAAAGTCTATTACATTGTTCACCACTGCATTTCCAACCACTAAAACAATATTTGACAAAGAATAGGTATTAGTAAGTTATTTGTGGAGGGAATGAAATCAAGGACATATGGGAAGGCACTCTTCAATGAATTACATAGCCAGCGGCTTCATATATTCTTCATGGCATTCTGAATGGCTAGGCAGGTGATATTCATGTAAATATTCCAGGATAGGAAGGACAATTTAAGGATATTAACTGAAATGTGCGCAGGTTACAGACATGACTTGATGTTTGTTATCAAGTCTAAGATTCAGCGCAAAAGACAGAATTACACACTTAAAAAGATTAAGGACTTTAAAAATACAGTTTAGGGCTGCCTGGGCAGCTCAGTTGGTTGAGTGTCCGACTCTTGATTTTGGTTCAGTTCATGGTCTTAGGGTCCTGAGACCGAGCCTCAGGTCCTTAGGCTCCACGCTCAGCAGGAGATTCTGCTTAAGGATTCTCTCCCCCTCCTTCCATTCTTGTGAACAAGCTCTCTTTCTCAAAGAAAGAAATAAACCTTCAATTAAAAAAAAAAGTTTATGCAGGTGGCGGTATGGGGTAACTGGGTGATGGACATTAAGGAGGGCAGGTGATGTGACAAGCACTGGGTGTTACATGCAACTGATGAATCATTGAACACTACATCTGAAACTAAGTACGAACTTTATGTTGGCTCACTGAATTTAAATTTTTAAAAAAATGTTTAAAGATTGGAGAGGTTTGGTTCCAAGTTTCTATCATCATAAATGTGATGCAGAGATCAGTAGTTGCTATAGCCGTCACCACAGCTAATTCAAAGCCAGTGACCAGGGTGGGCTGTGGAATCCTGCTATTGCTAAAATGCATTTCTGTTACATCTAATTGTCCTTGTACACTCTGCTGACAGATGACCTGCTCCATCCTCCTGCCTGTCAGATCTCACCATAGTCCATCAAATGACTGAATCCATCCCACCTTCAGGACCCTAACTGCAAAGAGAGTCAGGGTGACGTCATATTTCGGCTTTCTAACTTCTGTAAATGGAGTATAAAATAAAGTCCAGGAAAGCCAGTCTAAACAACCAGAAAAAAAATAACCTTAGTCACTTTGACTACGAGACTATCTTGACCCCATAGCTGAAACCATTTATTAACAATAAAAACATACTATCTACTTCCATTTTCCTTGACAGTTTCTCAGTTTATAAACCAATAGCTCTTTTAAGTATAAATATGGATGTTAAATGTCTAATACAAAAGCCTAACGGCAAACACATTTATTTTGTGCACTTTATAAAGAGTTTAAATCTGTAGGTTGTACCAACAAGAAGCTGATCTTATGAGATGCTTTCTAATACTATTGTACTTGTTGAGTTTTGTTTACCTTGATTATAATCCAGGAACAAAACACACTGTTGAAAATACCTTCAGGCTGTTTTTCATGGTCACCAATGCTTTGTTCTCTTTCAATGGTTAAAACAAAATGGGATTTGACACCCACAAAGGAAAATGACATGTGTAAAAAGAAAGATAAGAGAGTCTAACTATCAATGCCAAATGGGTTCTTCATTCTTAGAATGAAATCAAAATGTCAAAGCATGTTGAAAAGCTGCATATGGTAATAAAAACATCTTATTATTCCCCAAGACACACTAAGCAGAATTTTTTAAAAAATCTTTGAGAGAGTTTATTAAAATATTCTTTTCAAACATTTTTTTTTTTGAGCCTTGACTCTATTCCTTTTGAGCTAAGTCAGGTCACCATGACTGGCCCAGGTGAAAATGACCAGTGGTCTCAACTGTGGGTGCTTTCATGGTTTCTTAGTAATTAACCAGCACACAAGCCTTGCAAAATGTTGGCTTCAGAGACCACATGATGTGGTGATGTGAGTTGACTGGGCTCTTGAATGCATCTTTGTTCCTCAGAGGAACCCGAACTTTGATATTCCCAGGAGCCCAGGTCCTCTGAAGGAAGAGTCAGAGGAGCACAGAACTGTTGGCTCATGGCTTCATGTTCTGTCACAGGCCAAATAGTTTCGGGTGGGGAAGAGCTACGTGGGAACTTATAGTCCAATACATTACTGTCTATATTTGTAATTTGTAAAAGTATATGGCACCTAGGAGGCATTTTGCCTATGTGATTTGTGAAAACTCTTATCAGTAGATACTATTATTATCCTGCTTTACAGATAGAGAGACTGAGGCACAGGAAAGTGAAATCATGTGTCCAAAGTCTTGGAAGTGCTAAGTGGTGGGACAGGATTCACCCCAGGCAGTGTGTCCCCAGGCCATGATGGCCACAGCACAAGGCTTCCATGGACGATTTTGTCATACTCCATCATCTCCTTCCATGCTTAATTTCTTGCCGCACCTTCAGGCCTACTCAAAGTTTTGGTGCAGCTGGCCTCATAACGGAAACAGTTTTCATTTATCCTCCTTAACTCTAGTTGAAGCCAATGATTCAAATTATTCTCTGGATAGGACAGCGTCTGTGCAGGTGTTCACCAGCTGGCAAATGGATGGGTTTCTATCTTTGAGCCACTTGACGTTTACTTTTAAAACATTTGTTTGAACCTAGTAAGTTCAGGGAGTCTGGGCACGTGGGTGGCTCAGCTGGTTAAGCAACTGCCTTTGGCTCATGTCATGATCCCGGAGTACTGGGATTGGGTCCCTCATCGGACTCTCAGCTCCGTGGGGAGTCTGCTAATCCCTCTGGCCTTCTCCCCTCTTATGCTCTCTCACTCTGTCTCTCTCTATCTCTCTCAAATAAATAAATAAAATCTTAAAAAAAAAAAAAGAAGTTCAGGGAGTCTGCCAAAGTTGGTTACAAAAACATCAAACCCAACCCTTCATAAGCTTACAGACCAGGAATACACTTACTCACATAACAGAACAGTCCCAAGATTTCAAGTGTTCATTCAGGGCTCAGATCAGGTGACCAGGCTCCAACTTACAGTCCTATAGACCCAGGGTCTTTCGGCTAATACATACCAGTTCCCAGAATCAAATCCCAATAGTCCCGACTGGCCTGGCTGGAGTCATGTGGCCTGTCTGTGCTAAGACTGGGCCAGGGGAGCCTTCTGTCTGCTATGGGAAGAAACAAGGACCTCAGGCTATAAGCTCTTCATAGCACTGTCTCTGGTCCATCCCACATTTCCTAACTGCACATGATAACCTGGAACTAAGCGCATTGCAGCTTTGCACCAAAAAGGGGTATAGCTTTAAAAAAATAAAAAAAAAAGAAGCAGGCACTCACTGTCCTTCACATTTCCACATGGGAAGTAGGCCATGTCCTTAGAAGCTTCAAGTTTATACGCGCCTGAGTTTTCAGGTGATTTTCTCAAAAAACTCTTAACGATCTTATCAGACACACAGAAAAATACATTTCATTACTAAAACAAACGTGTCTGCCAGTTTAACCCTTTGCAGTTTTGTTTTGTTTTTGGTTTTTAAAGAGATGAGGCTCCATTCCAGTGCTCAGACTAGCCTTTGCATTGAGTTTTGGTAGCCTCAGGTGCCCACACTATGAGATTGAAGCTTCTCAAAGAATGGTGCTGAGTCTGGCTCAAAGCCGAATATTTAGGACTTAACCACAGTGCCTAAAACATAGAAAATTTTCTTTTAAGCTTGATAAATGGCTGGTTGACTGAGTGAATAAGAGTCAACACTTAGTACGTCCTAAGTGCCAGAAACTTTTAAACTATTAACTCTGTCCTTGCAAGAAGCTTACAGGGCAAGTAGAGCTAATATCTCCATCTGTCAGATCAGGAAATGCACACCCATAGTAAGTGATGGGACTGTATTTTAACTGGCTGGCATGGAAATCCATGCACTTAACCACTGTTATGCACTGCACAAGCACGCCAGGCCACAGATGCTCGAGTTCACTGTTTATGTCCTAGGCATGGAAGCTGCCTGGTGCAATGAGTTTATTTCTTGTGAAAACCAAGTTTCTAAATAGGCTGCTATTAATTTGCTTAATCCATCTCATTTCTCTTTTCTCTTTCTTCTGATTCCCTCAGGGATCCCAACTCACCACTCACTCTGGCGAGATCCCTCCTCCCTCTATTATCCCATATGCTCCACATTTTAAGATCTGCCAGAAATAGCTGATCCCATACTAAGAAACAGGAGTTGCAAACTCAAATGCTCCCTTCGAACAGGGAAAGGAAATCTGAAAACAGTAGTCAACCCTCAGTGGCATTTCCAGTGGAAGAGAGTTCAAATGCAAAATAGTTGCTTTTCAAGGGTGGCCAAACGAAATGATTCAGAGGGCTGCACCGGGAGCCAAGGGTTTTCAGCAGAGGCTGGAGCTTTGGTCTAAGAGAACTCCAGAGAAAGCCGAAATGGCCTCAGAAGAAATCCCTAAAATAAAAGAAGATCAATCAAGAGCTTCCTAAAGATAAGTCAAGTGGGGTGGCCAGCTGCCTGTGGTAGAAGTCTACAGTGCTCAGAGCTGACCTGTCCCTGCATTTTTTGTTTCTCAAACAAGTCATACCTTAATAGCTCTTCTTTTTTTTTTTTAAGATTGTTTATTTATGTATTTGATAGACAAAGATCGCAAGTAGGCAGAGAGGCAGAGGCAGGCAGAGAGAGAGGGGGAAGCAGAATCCCGCTGAGCAGAGAGCGGGGGGGGGGGGCCTCGATCCCAGGACCCTGGGATCATGACTTGAGCTGAAGGCAGAGGCTTTAACCTACTGAGCCACCCAGGTGCCCCTTAATAGCTCTTCCTATTGATCTTTCCTTATCAATGCTATTTCACCTTTTATAAAAGTGTGTATTGAGCAAAATATTTGGTTTGTTTTAAGAAACGCAAAAGATTTAAAGTTAAAAGAATAAACTCCATAAACTTTATCAATTGCTTTGGAGTCTATTAAATATTCATAGAATCGAGTTTCCCCTTGACAAAGAAAACATCTGTCAGTTTCTTCAATCTTGTTCTTTCTTTTTAGGAGCTCCACAGGTAGGCCCCCAAAGCAGTTTCCTGACTATAAAACAATGGAGAGCTTACTGACAGAAGACAGAACACTCTCTGCATTTGAACTGGAACAGCCCTACATGTGTCCAGAGGAAACTGACAGTGACCAAGAAAAAAAAGAAAAACAGTAATTAACAAAAGAAATACACTAGAAGTTGTGGCTCTCAGAAAACAAGCTTACCAAAATCTGCAAGTGAGGAGTTAAAATGTATCTGTACATTTAAAAAAGAAGGGAAGGGGAAGGGAAGAAAAGATCATTTTTAAAAGGATGCCTCACACCCAGATCTCCAGCCAGCTCCATTTGGGGAATTTTTTTTTTCATGTTTATATCTCAAGCCATCTAAAAACAGGTAATTTTTGTTTTGTTTCTAAAATGCTATTTTTAAAGAAAAGTAACAGGTGAAAATGTTATTACATATTTCTTTAAAATAGATTTCAGGGAGTCTCTTCCAGCAGTTTGTATTTATTCATCTTGGGTTTTTTTTGCACCGACATTCACACAGTTGTTCAATGAAAAAAAAAAAAGGGCACTTTGAGATACAGCTCTGAATCATCAAAGAAAGATTTAATTGGAATGATGACATTATATTAAAACTAAAGCAGAAAAGTGGGCGCATGCTTTTATCCATATGAACTTGAGAAAGATTTTAGTAGTAAACTGAAGGTTAGTAAACAGAAAACTGCACACCCTGGGTGTCTCAGTTAACAGAGGTTTTACAATAAACCAAACTGAAAGTAACAATTAAGACTTGATTTCGGGGGACGCCTGCGTGGCTCAGTTGGTTAAGCGGCTGCCTTCCTGGGATCGAGTCCCACATTGGGCTCCTTGCTCGGCAGGGAGCCTGCTCCTCCCTCTGCCTCTGCCTGTCTCTCTGTCTGCCTATGCTCGCTCCCTCTCTCTAACTAATAAATAAATAAAATCTTAGAAAAAAAAGACTTGATTTCGGGGCGCCTGGGTGGCTCAGTGGGTTGAGCCTCTGCCTTGGGCTCAGGTCATGATCTCAGGGTCCTGGGATCGAGCCCCGCATCAGGCTGTCTGCTTGGCAGGGAGCCTGCTTCCTCCTCTCTCTCTGCCTGCGTCTCTGCCTACTTCTGACCTCTGTCAAATAAATAAATAAAAATCTTAAAAAAAAAAAAAAAAAAAGACTTGATTTCACTCTCTGTGAGACTATAAGGCCAAACAGGAAAGCCTGTCAGCTTCCTTTTTTTCCATGGGGAACAGCACCAGGCTGGGGACAGATGACAGACATCACAGACAGTTAGTGAGGGAGGTGAGGGAAAGAAGATCCCTTAAAAGAAGACTATCACTACCTTTTGGACTCAGGGGCTAGGAAGAGAAAGGGGAAGGGCTAGAAGTGGAAAAGTATCTAGTCAGAGTGGAGAAAATTATCCTCAAACCCTGACCTCTTTTGGAGAGGCTTTCAAAAGGAGGTGCCTAGGCTGGGAACACGGATTTGCCTAAAAGCAGGCCACTTGGGGGCTGG
The DNA here is from genome assembly GCA_003697995.1 of Taxidea taxus jeffersonii. Taxonomy (NCBI): domain Eukaryota; kingdom Metazoa; phylum Chordata; class Mammalia; order Carnivora; family Mustelidae; genus Taxidea; species Taxidea taxus. Next base: position 196,882 of record ML111438.1, on the reverse strand, counting down.
GATGGGGGTGGGGAGGGGGCTTATCTTAGAATATGACTGCCTCCTGAGACCACAGTGCCTTGGCTGTGTGTGCACCAAAGTTAATGTGAGGAGCACAGCTTCCCCCACTACCATGAAGACTGCCCAGGAAAAGCCTCTGTGACTACCAGTGGCTGGGTCAAACTGTCATGTGTGGGGTTGGGGCTGAAGGGGACTCCAAAGAGAGCATAAAGAATTGTACCTTTCCTGCTTCAGCCCAGAAATGATACATTTCAGTTCCTGCTCCGTACAATCCATTGGCCAGAGCCAGTCATACCGTTCTGCCCAACTTCAGAGAGGTGAAGCAACACTGCCTCCTATGTAATAAGGAAGAGAAGGAGAAGGGGAAATCCTGAGCACCAGGAATGTCCACCATGGTCTTATAAGCTGATTTAGTGGCCCCAGCCAGCAATCTGTAGTTTCTATTCTCATTTCTCTTTTGGCAACTGGGTGGGGAGAGCAGAGTCCAGTGAGTCTGGGACCCTGATTTTGAGACAGAAGGGGCTCTGTGGAATTCTTCAGACCAGCTTTACTATTTAAAAAGTAGAGCCTGCATTTTAATCTCTTCTTGGCTCCTTGTGCATGCCCTCAGTTGGTTAGAACCCACTGGTGTGGGGGGACAGCACTGAATGTCTGGCTTAAAGGGGGAAAAAAAAAAAGGCAGAGTTAGCTCTTGTGGGCAGTGCAGACTCATCCACCCTGCCCAGGGAAAGGCTGTCCCTTGTGACCAAGGATGAACAGTTCACGTTTCTGAAAATAAACTGAAACTACTTAAAAGCAAACTGTTCCATGAGCCTGTCGTCTGCCTCCACTATGCCTTCTGCTCAGGAAGAACAGAAGTATGGGACACAGAACTCATCCAAACAGTCTCCAGATGTATATGCTCTTAGACAATTTCTCACAAGACACTCTGGAGAAATAGTCCATCTTCCGGTCCAATTAGACATGAAGCAGGAAATCGTGAGGCACAGATGTGGAGGGCATTGAGCCGATGAGAAGGCCCTTTGCTGCAAGATATACCTGTATGAATCAACTGGATGGAAATGATTTCATACTTGTTAACACCACCCTGGGAACAGCGGCATCACCTGGGGAGCCTGTGGAGCCACATTTCCTCTCTCTATCCCTCTCTAAATTCTTCTCTTGCTTTGAATTCTTCATTGCCCCTTTCTGAGAGCAGGAGATAGCCAAATGTTTGAGGCATAGAGGAGAAACAAAATAATTCCTATGTCAGGATGGAGTGCTGCAATTGGGAGAAAACATTGATGAGAGTAACTCAATTATGTTCAATGACTTATGTTCCTTTGAAAAAAAAAACTTTGCTTTCTGTTACACAAAAGATTGGGATTGCAACTATGTAAGAGCCAAAATTTGT
>ML111438.1:11842-195479 GCA_003697995.1 Taxidea taxus jeffersonii | reverse complement strand
GTTACACAAAAGATTGGGATTGCAACTATGTAAGAGCCAAAATTTGTATGTAGAGAAATCCTCAGTGACTATGTTAGCAACATATGAACCAATGCTGTCTTTGGGTGATGAGATTTCAGTAGGCCTCCCCAGGTAATTATGCCAGATATCTTAGAGTAATTTACACATCCCTCTGTTGGGTACCCAGAATTCTGTAACTTAGACCAGTTTTTACATTAAATTCTATGATTAGAGTCCTGAACTAAGAGGGTAAGATCAGATTACACAGCAGACAGTAGTGCAGAGGTAAGTTTCCATTTGTTAGAGCAAACTACTTCCCCCATCTGCCATGTGGATAGCTCGTTTCCTCATCACTTCTACAGTCTGAAAGCTAAAGATTTTCTGTCTTCTTTTCACAGATGGACTCACTTACAGCTCTACCTTTAATGCTTGTCTTCTGTTCCCCAGCAGGCACTGAATACCAAGCCCCAGCCCTAGGGTCACCTCTAAGGCTAATACCATGTCTGGGAAATCAGTTTCTCTTCAAGCTTTCCCTTTGGTCTTGAATTCTCTTTCTCTCTCTCTCTACCCTCTTATTTAGCTTTTTGAGGTATAACTGACAAATAAAAGTATAATGTATTTAGAATACACAACATAATTATCTGATCAGCAATGTATAAGCGTTCCCTTTTCTCCACAATCTTGCCAGCATTTGTTATTTCTTGTCTTTTTCATAACAAACATCCTAACTGGTCTGAGATATTATCTCACTGTGGTTTTGATTTGCTGGTCCCTGATGGCTAGTAATGTTGACCACTTTTTCATGTACCTGCTGGCCATCTGTAGGTCTTCTTTGGAAAAATATCTATTCAGATCCTTTGCCCATCTTTTAATTAGGTGACTTGCTTATTATGCTATTGAATTGTTTGAGTTCCTGGTATATTTTGGATAGTAACCCTTTATCAGATATGTGGTTTGCAAACATTTTCTCCTAGTCCATAGTTTGCCTTTTTGTTTCGCTGATAATGGAAGCTTTTTAGTTTGATGTAGTCCCACTTGTTCATTTTTGTTATTTTTCACCTCTGCCTTTGCTTTTGGTGTCAATTCAAAAAAAAATCATTACTAAGACCAATATCAAGATTATCTCCTTTGTATTTTTCTAAAAGTTTTAAGGTTTCAGGGCTTAAGTTCAAGTCTAATTGATTTTGAGTTTTTATGGATGATATCAGGTTAAATGAGGTCATAAGGGTAAGAACTCTGATCTGATAGGATTAGTGTCCATGTAAGAAGAGCTTCATTGTCTCTCCTCTCTCCCACCTCATATATGCACTGAGGAAAGACCAGGTAAGGACCTAGCAAGAGGTGGCTATCTGCAAGCGTGAAAGACCCCTCTCCTCAGGAGCCAAATTGACCTACACCTTGAACTTGGACTTCCCAGACTTGAGAATTGTGAGCAAATAAACGTCTTCTGTTTAAGTCACCCAGCATATGATATTTGGTTTTGGCAGCTCAAGCAGACAAAGGCAATTTGTTTTCACCTATTTTTCTTCTTCCTAGGCTTTTTAAAAAAAGATTCTATCCATTTATTTGAGAATGAGAGAAAGCACGAACCCAGGGTGGGAAGGGGGATGAGGAGGGAACAAAGGAGAAGCAGACTCCCCACTGAGCAGGGAGCCTGACACAGGGCTGGATCCCAGGACTCCAGCCAGGATCATGACCTGAGCAGAAGGCAGATGCTTAACCGACTGAGCCAACCAAGCTCAGGCTATTTTTCTTCTTAGTTCTGTTCATTAAACATTTCTGGCTCTCTGTCTTCTGAGCACATAGAGAATTGCATGATTTTATTTCCTTTGAAGTTAGACATGATCTTGAGACCATATGTGGCCACAGAAAAGAGCCCCACCATGATATACCTCATTCTCTTCCCCAACTAGGGTGATCATGAAGGTATATGTTGTTGACATGTACAACATGTAGGGTCATGTAGGGTCATTGAGTGACTATGATCAGTAGAGAATTTTACTCAGTGGCTATTGATAGAGAAATAGATCTATTACTGGGTGGTTATTTATCATTGCAGCATAGCCTAGACTGTTTTGCTTGATATAGCCTCTAAGTCAGAAATATATTATATTATATTATGTCAGAAACATATATATTATATGTGTATAATATGATATATATGTATATACCTTTTAAAATTTAAACATCCTCTTTTGAATAAACTTAGATTGTACTTTGGACAAATTAAATCATGTCATTTATAATCTACCTTAGGGGATCAATGAGCACCAGAATGTCTCCCCACCCCAAACACTCGTTACGCTACTCTTCGATTATTGCTAATTTTTAATTTGATCATAGGTAATTCTATCTCCATTTATTCTCTTGCTAAATGTCTATACTCCTAAGAATAACTCATTATACACTTTTTCATCAGGAGTAGCTTAACATGAGTACATTCTGGGCTCCTTTATTGCTAAATTACTGAATTCTTGGTGGTTAAGGAGACAGGAAAGGTCCTTGGGTGGGTAGCTTAAATAGGAGGATTTGGGACAATAAGGATATGAATATTCTGGGAATAAAAAAGTGAAAGGTGATTTAAAAAGAAGAAAGCCAAAATAGCTTCACAATGTTAAGAAAGATTCCAAACTCTGTCCAAAATAGTGCACCGAATGCTTTTTTTTTTTTTTTTTTGTCTATGGAAAATTACCAGTCTTATTTATCCATCTTGCAAATCAGAAAAGTCCAGAGGAAGAAACAGGGCATGAGATGCCAGTTATAAGGAAGCAGCCAAATGGCAGTGGGAAGACAGAAAAGGCTATTCTGTGTCACAAGGTACAGTTACAGGACCCATGTCAGAAGCACAACACAACTTCCCTCTGAACTCAGCATTCCTTGTTTCACCTAAAGTATGAATAAAACATCGGGCACTATTTCCAGAAGAATAACCTGCTATAACCATGCCATGAGTGAAAGAAATTGGGAAGGCAGGGACCGTCAGGCAGCTACACAGTGAATGCTATAGCACAAACTTTTCCATTCAAAATAAATGCCCCACATAAAAATGTTCTGTTCACAGTAACTACTCTGTGTTGCAGCTTCTGTGAATCAAGCTGGGGTTATTAAATGCATAAGAATAGACAACAGTGTGTCCTGCTAATTACCATCTCCTCCACTTGGCATGGAGCCTGGGTGGGAGAAAATACAATATGCAGCTCCCTATTAAAAGCGCAAGTGTTCTCTGAAATATACCATTTTCTTCTTTATTTCTAAAACATATTTAAAAAATGCCAAGATGCTCTTGCCTCTCCTCCTTTTGCTGACAGGAGTCTATATTAATTCCTTTGGAGAGATACTCACAGTTGCTGAACTAGAGAGCCAAACAGATCCTAAAAATGACAATGCTAGGAAAATCCCAAAGATTCTGAACAAGTTTAGTTCTTCTCCTCCCTCCAGTTTCTCCCTCTTTCTTACTCAGCTTCTCCCCAGACATTATTTCTTTGACTTCTTTATGATTTCCCGGCCAAGAGCCCTCCACTTTCTCTCTGAGTCATTCCCTCCTGTCATCATTTCCTTCCCTCTCCATCTTAAACTAGAGGGTCAATCACCTTAAGCAGGATTTAACCAATATCCCCAAAGCCTTTCTTTTCTTTTCTTTTTTTTTTTTTGCTATTATCTTTCCATTGTGCTAATATATCAGGTAGAGTGTTTTCAGATTCAAATAGCAAAACACCTACTGAAAATGACATAAGCAGTAAGGTAATTCTGCCACCTAACAAGAAGACCACGTTCAATTATGCAGTCAAAGGCCAAGTTCCGTCTTTCAACTTTGCATCCTTCTATCTCACCTTGTCCTCGGACTGATTCACCAATCATCACCTGCTGACAGGACAGCATCCCAAGGTGGAAAATAGACCATCTCTTCCTTCTGTCTCTTCTGTGAGGCAAGAAAACATTTCCTTGTCTGTGGAATCCCCCTCATTGTCTGGAATTGTATCAAGCGCTCACACACCCTTGTGCAAATCAATCACTGGTAAGGGGACCATTTTGGTTGGCTTAGATGAATCAGGGCCAGCCTCCCTAGACAGTGGGTCGGCCAGCAACCATTGAAGAGCATGTCTAATTTGAGGAGAGTGGTGACCAAAACAAAAATGGGGTTCTGTCAGGAAGGAAGAAGGGGAAAAGGTGGTGAGTATGATGTAAGCAATCAATCATTTTGGAGTTTTAGCACAACTCTAACCATCTACCCTTCCTTCAGCCTGACCACTAGGCTCTGCTGGCGCTTCTCAGGGGTGCTCACTAATGACAATTTGACAATTAGGATGCTAATACATCCTGACAGTTCATGTAGTCATGTCTTCCCACAGAGGAAAGGATATTTTAAACTTCTACATTGCTCCACTCTGTGACACATCTCCCCTCACTACCTGAAAATTACAGTGAAAATTGGTGATAATCAGACAAGAGCTCTGTGAATTTTCTAAATCAGCTCTACAAACATCTGCCCCACACTATTACTTCTTCCTTTCTGCGATGACGGAAAAAAAAAAAAATTGCTCCTTATCCTACATATAGTAAATCCTTTTACCTCTATTATGGACCCTGTCCTTTTTCTCTTTTCCAGGATCCTTCTCTCTATTCTATTTTTAAACTCTCCTTTACCACCCATTTAACTCTAATAAAATGTGATTCTATCAGCCTGCTCAACTTCAGTTAAAAAAAAGTGTTAAGAAAAAAATACCTCCTTTACCCTACATCCTCACCCACTTCCATGCTACCTCCATTCTCCCCTTCACAGGCAAACTTCTTGAAAGACCAGTTTCCTGTCTCCTCCTCCTTGCCTGCACTCACACCCCAGACCATTAACTCTGGCATTTACTTCCACAGCTCAGGAAAGCACGCTGGGCATGCTCACAAATGACATTCCTCATCTCTTCATTCAGGCCACCTCTCAATCTGTCTCCTACATGACCTCTTGGTGTCACTGGATACACCATTCTTGACTCCTTCCTCAACGAAACGCTCTGCTTTTGTATTTCATGGCATCACTTGCTTCTCAGATTGCCCTTTCACCCTCTGCCCGTCTACTTCAAAGCCAGAATGTTCATATAATGTTACCCTAAGCAATGCTTACACCCTCTTACTCCGTTATCCCTTCCCGCTTTCCCCAAACTTCTAGCATTTATGAATTTTTTTGGTTTCTCAATTATACCCAGCTTGTTATGGCCTCCTTGACTAGCTTGACACTCTTCTCCCTCCCCAGCCCCTGTCTCATGCTGACTCTTACTTCAAATGTCCCCTAGGTCCTGTGTCTTCTGAGTGTCCTCCCTCACCCCACATCTTGCTCATACACGCACTGAGTGAGATGATCATGCCACTTGCTGCAAAAGCACCATGTACTATGGTTCCTTTCGTAGTGCTTGGATCATTCTTCCTCCTCACACGGCAACATCAGCGAGAGCAAAGTCCTTGCTCCCCATGATATCCCCGGCATCTCCCACTGGGTTGGGCAATTCAGAGGATTTGTGCAATGAGTGAGTGAATTTCCCTTCACCTTTTCTTTGATCTTTCTCCTGCCTCCTTTCCGTCCCTCCAATCCACACACTCAGTTCTCTTAGGTTACTCCTACCCAAACATTTCTGAGAAGTGTTCCTTTCATCAAACCTGGTTTCCTTTTCATTCCCAAACCAGGTTGGACAAACATCCCTAGGGATCTTTTTACAAACACGGTTTCTTGGTCCTGTTTGTAGACCTACCAAATAAGAACTTCCAGGAAGTTAGATTTCAACATCTCCTAAGTGATTTCAATAATGACCTAGTATGGAGACTCCCTACTGTATATATCACAGGAAGGTCTGGTTTCCACATGAGTGTTTCTGAATGTAGAATTGTTCAATCAAACTGACGAATCCCAAGTGATACATTAATGCATTCATTATGACATGCTTCCCAGGGAATCTAAAACAACATGGTGCCACTAATTAAAGCCACTGTCTGATTAAAGCCACTGTCTCCAAAAGCCCCTGTAAGATTTGAATTTAATGGATAGATTTTTGGAAAGATTGGTGAGAGATACTCCTTCCAATAACATTGATCTGAGCAACTTCAAGGTCATTTCCAAGCCAGTCAGACAGAGGCAGAGATACACAAGGTGTGGGGTTTGCGGCCTAGGGAAGAGAGTTTTATGTCTGTGAGCAAGTATGCTGTGAGGTAAAGAGGCCAGAAGAAGCACAAGACAGCAATGGAATACAGAAGTGCTATTTGGGCTGAGCCTTGAAAAGTTGGTAGTATTTAACATGTGGATTTGGGGGTAAAAAGTATTCCAAGCAATGAAAAGGACGTGCGCAAAAGTCAGGGTGGTAGAGGAGTATGTTCGGGAAGGAGGAAGGGAGAAGGGTATGAATGTGATGTCCAGCTAGAACACAGAGAAAGGAGTGAAAGTGAGATGAAGTGGAGAATACGACAGATGAGAATGAGACTAAGTATTTAGATGGAGGAAGATCAGGGTTAGCCTTGAATTCTGAAACAAGTAATTATACAAATGTATAATTATACAAATTATACAAATGTAATAATTTGTATTAAAACCTTAAAATTTGGTATTTGAGAAGGGGAGGGGTAAGTGAGGGACTATCATAACTAGAAATCCTTTTAATCAAAAAAACATGCTGACTGCTAGCTAGGTACATAACCATTCTAGGTGTTGGGTATATGGTGGTAAATAAGACAAAATGCCTGTTTCATTACAGGGTGTAGCAGGCAACTTGAGTTTGAAAGAGATAAACACTAGGACTACTTAGGAAATCGTTGCAATCACTTACCTACCAGACAGTCAAGGTCTGAACTAATGCTGGGAAAACAGCTAAGGACATGAGATAAAGGATTGATATTTCAAGAATTCTTAGGGAGGGTTGCAATCCGTCAAAACCAAACTGTTCAATGTTTCCTTAAAGGGGATATTTGGATTGATTATCATAGAATTTAACTATTGGCCTTCTGAACCAGAGAATATTATTCTAGGTGGTAATAGGGTAACAAGATTATAAAATGAGTCAAGTTTTTGAGCGAAGAAAAAAAGAAATAGCACTTGGCTTTCTCTTTAGAAGTTACCGGACTTTTGCATTTTTTACGCTGCTCTAATGGGTGTGTACTAAGGCACCTAGGAATAGAAATATTTATTGTAGCCTAGCTTTATTTACACTAGGTAGATGACTTTTGCAATGAACAAGGAAAGAATTTCTCTTATTATTATATTCTCTAATTCTTAGAGTAAAAGACTTCACACGTACATAAACAAAATGTGAAACGTGAGTCACTTTTAAAGATCTAACTTTAGGCCAAGATTGTTGATCATTTGTACTGAATTGTTCCAATAAATCTGATCACTACTCTGCTACTAATATCTACCTCAATCTCAGTAGAAAATTAGTCATGAACCTAAATAACCCGACTTGAGCATGTTTTTTAATTTACACTTCTTAAATGCCCGAGCCAAAATGCAAAGGCAGAAGTGTACAAGAGTTCATGGACATAGTGAGGACAAGAACTATCACAAAACCCTGTATATGGCTGGTTTCAGACCTAAATACAAACCAATCATGTAATCAATCCATGCTGACTGGTTAGTAGGTATACTGCCCAGGGTTACACTCTCATTCAGCAATGTCTTACAATGAGCTGGGAAGCCAGTGACTCTCCCTGAAGTCTTCACTTTACCTCAGTGCACATCTGTTGAGTGTCTCCTCTCCTCAAGGACAGGAGTACCCCTTCCCAACCATTTTAATAACAAACCCCACTGTGGGTTTGATTAAAAGTTCCAGTTACTCTCTTGAAGAAAATTAGTATGACTCAACATTATTCCAAACACTCACCTAATTAACCTTTTTTTCCCCAACCAAACTGGTTAAGAATGGGGGCATATCTGTTTGAACACAAGAAAACCCAACATATTCTAACCACTTCTTCCAAAGCACTTGAGCTTAGTAAGATGGTCTTATGAGAGATCCCCTACTACTCCCAGAACAGTATGAGCAGATCCTAGAGAACAATCTGAATTTTTCCAATAGATATGGTTATCTAAGCTGAATGACCATATAACGTAGGTACTATTTTTGTTCCCATGTTATTGATTAGGAAACAGATACAGGGAGAGTTAAATATCTATTCCAAGGTCACGACTTGCTTACTTTATACAAACAAGATGTATCATCTTGAGCACATCATGTAGCCTCCTCTCTTTACATGTGTTGTGTATAAAAAATGTGATAGAGACTCAACCAAATGAAGGACTAAGAAAGTCTTCAGAGAGAAGTCAACAGCCCCTCTCTCTGCCATTCAAGTCAGTGCTGAAGATTCAGACACCTATGAGAAGGAAGAGCACAGCTTAGAAAGCACATTCCACTAATCTTCTTTTGGTCTCTGAAAGACATCAGCAGCCCCCATCCCTGTTACTGGACAACTGGCTGAGTTTGGCTCAGAATTCTTAGCTGTAAGTGCTATGAGCATGGAGTCTTATTCCTTTAAAACAGAGAATTGTGTGTCTTTGATAGAGAGATGCAATCTAACCTCTAATTAACAAAGCAAGACTTGCTTACTTAGCTGTGGACCCGGGAGAACAAACAGAATGCATTTGTGTATTGATTGGATGAATGCAACTCCACCAAATGGGGAGGAAAAAGAATTCCTAAAAGAGGAATGACATAGGAAGAGGGCAAACCCATTTTCTAAATCCTCAAAACTCAATGCATGACTTTGGTCAATGCTAACAGATTCAGGAGACAGGAATCACAGGCCGCATACTCAAAAGGAATAGGCACTGGGGGTGGTCAAACAACCAGGAGAGTCTCAGAGTATAATAAGAGACTGCAGCCATTGGGGGAGAAGGGGAATGAGAATGGTACCTGTCCCAAAGGCTACTGAATTCGAGTCCTGGGGTCCTTTCCCCTTTGCAGTGTGCAGAAGACATCAGGAGCCATTTTACCTGCAGAGATCATATCACAAAAAATGAAATGCACAGGGGAAAACATGGAGGTGGGGGAGAAAAAGTAATAAAGAGGGAAATGAGTTGATAAAACAAATACAAATCAGGCTGAGGGACATTCTCCAGGAAATCTCTGGCTCACAAAATGCCTCTCAGTATTAAGAAAAACCCCTACAAATAAGTAACTGACTTGGAAGCCCACACAGTTCCTATGGCTTTATGTGCCCTTGGTTTGTCTCTGGTTGGTGAGCCCTTTCCATTTCTTCAGGACTCAAGTGAGATCTTATTTCCTTAGCAAACTATTGCTTCGCACCTTCAGGAGTTCCCTGGGTGGAATTCAAAACCAGCACGGTACCCAGAGATCAAGGAGAGACAGAGAGAGACAGAGCATTCCAGATTGGGGGGTGGCAGGTTTAATAAGAAAGGAATTTACAAGGTTTGTCTTGGATGGCCACAAGATGAGTATATCTCTGTCCCTGTCACCACAATCTTAAGAGTTTATATAGATGTCTTAGCTGGGCTCAGTCATCTATACTGACCAGATAGCTGGTGTCCAGCTCTTGGGTCAGTCAGCATTTGTGTCCTCTTGATGACCTCCTCTGTCATAGACTTTCCCTGACACACCCTTTCGAGACTAAGGGCATCCACCTGTCTGTGGCTTCTCTATCAAACTCCTTGTAGCCTTGTATTGCCCCTGTTTGATTCCATGGCTATCATACCCAATTCCCTGTGAGGTCCTTCAGAGCCAAGGCTTGCCTTAGAAATGTCAGATTTCTCCATGCGTGCATATCGCATTGCTTCTCACACAGTATGAGCTCAACAACTGCTTCTGGATTATGGAGGCAATGACTATTAAGAATACCTCATTTATTAAAAGAAGTCAATGAAATTAGACAGTCCATATTTTCCTTGTGACTGATGGAAGGATCACAAAAAGAGACTGGGATGATTTGTGTTTTAAGAAATAAAGGAAATTTTGGTTTTCTGTCTCTAACATTTTAGTTTGGAAATATGACAGTATCTGAAGGTAGTCCACAGCATAAATCCAAAGGTAGCCCATGGACTAAGGTGTTAAAATACTCACCTGAAATTGCAGTGAAATTAAAATTTGTTTCTTTAAAAACAGCTAGAATAATTGAAAAACTGCATGAGACAAATCCAATGTGGTCAGGAAATGAGAGCCCTAAAACTGCCTTATTAGCCACCACTGAATTTTAAACAGTTTAAACATTAACTCTGTGCTGCAGGGGGTCTCAAAAGCAAGAGATCTTGTACTGCTAATTGCTAAAATACTCCTAATTTGTTTCTAAGGTTTTGAAACAGCTCTTAATTGCTGCTCTATTTCTGATGAAGCAAAGAAAAAAAATCATTAATGTTAAATTCATTCAGTTTCCCAGTGCCCAACAAAGGGCATATATGTTAGCTTTATAAATATAACCAAAAATTGGAAAAACAGACATTGGCAGAAATTTTAGTTGACAACAAATATAAAGAGACAATTGTCTCTTTCAACTGTAAGTCCTAGAGAATAAGGGTTCTCAGCCTGGTATCTCCTTATCATTCACTTTAATTTTGTAGAAGTTAGAGGATTATATATTTTACTCACCTGAATATTGAAAACATCTCAAGATTATTATATATTTTCACTTCAGTAGCTTGGAAATGTTCACTCATATCATTTAAAAAGCTACAAATAGAAAAATAAGGATGAACAGAGCAGAACAGTTAGTAGTGAACACTAAAATGGGTTCCAACTCTGTCTTTGAGTAAAAGGATTCCATGCTTCTCCGAAAATACAATTTCACTCAAACAATCTCAACAAATACCAATATAAGATGAAGAAGACATCTGTAGCGGACAATGGGTTGCCCCTCCAACAACCATTCTCCAGTTCCTTCCAACGGAGCAACTACCCTCTTCTGTGTATATGCTCAAGGAAGATGGCCCATTCCCCAGTCCAAGGGTAAATCCAGATCAGTCTTAGCCTTCCATAGCAATCTAGTTCCCTTTGCCAGTGATTCCTTTATGGGTAGACTTGTGTTCATCAGTTGATCAAGGAAAGACAGTTCGTCTTCTTTCCTTGGAAGCTGTCCTGTCAGGATCTAATGCATGGAACTGTAGCTGCCATCTTGAAACATGGAGGTGGAGGATCTTGAAGGGCAGAGCAGAATAGATCAACAAAGCGGACCTGAATCCTCAGTGACTGTAAGGAGCTCCTCGGTCAACAAATCCTAGGGTCACCTTACCTTGGATTCTTTGTTTTATGAGAAGTTAAATTTCCTCTATGTGTTTAAGTTATCTGGACCAGAATTTGTTTCTAGCATCTGGAGACCTACTAACTGATACAATACATTAAAGAGACTGTGGACTAGCAAAAGACTCTGTCAGGCTTACTCAATTCATCAAAAAGATGTCCCTTAGACATTCATCTGCCTGAAAAGCTGTGGAGTCTTCAGAGCTCCCTCTGTGCTAAGTACAAATAAGATTTAAAAAAAAAAAAATGAGCTCTCAGAACTGAAGAGGCTTTGGGGGATTTGAGAGGGGGGAGCTTGTCTTCCCCACATGTCTGAGCTCCACCTCCTGCCCATCACTTCTCCCAACTTTTCCTCTCTTCTCTTCGACTTCTGAACATTTCCTGTATGTGGAACACACACCTAGAGACCCTGCCACTTACCAGCCTTGTAATTCCAGGCAAACCACATAATTTCTCTTGGCTTTGATTTTCTCATTTATAAAATGGGAGAAATAGTAGGACCTAACATGTGAAGTTATTCAGAGTATTGAATTTTATAATATATGAAAAGTGCTTCTCAGAATAATGTTTGGTAGCTCGTGTGAACCATTACCATTATCATTATTATTATTAATTCAGATTTACCCTTGACTAGGATGGCATTGTTTACCTCCATATTAACTGTAGTATTAAGGACTATGATAAGAAAATACAAGTATTCCTTCTTCTTCAAAGTTCGTGCTATGCCACTTTGCTTTCATGAAAGACATGTTAGTACCTGCATTTGCTAAGCAAAAGAAATCCAAAAAAGAATTTTTGCTTTTATGGAAAAAACAAAAAAAGAAAAAAAAAAAAACAAGCAAAACCAGCATTCAGCATTCATTCCAGGGAGCTATTATAGGGACAGCACATACCCTGAATGGTGAGAGTGGCCCTGCGGAGCTTTGTCCCCCGAAACTGTACCCAGCATCTCGGCATCTGGCCGCTAGAGCTTTGAAATGTGTCTTCGAGTATCTGTGCTTTATCTCAATTTATTTTGTGTATCTGTTAGCAAGATGTGTCCTAAGGTATCAGAAAAGCTTAAGAGAGGATATTTTGGGGGTTTGAGAATGTTCAAAAATTTTTCCATATAAATCAATGGTAAGTGCTTCTTCACTTTACGCCATTTCAACTTATGAAAGCCTTCCTAGAAATACTCTCCTTTTGGATAATGATGAAAATCTGCATTTGTCCTGATCAAGGCAGATTATCATCATTATACAGATAATGTATTTTTATTTATTTTAAGGCATTTTCAAAAGTGTTCAGAATAGCTATGCTCACATTTTACACTATGAAAATACTTTACTCACAGAAGCATGCATTTAGAAACAGTAGACAGAAAAAGATAATTTGGGGAAAATATCGTAAGCATTTTACCAACTGGGTTGAGAAAACTAATGCCACAGTCAAACACACACAGACACGAAATACCTTTGTTGCCAAATAAGGAGGAAAAACATTAGGTTAAAGGGCATTAAACAGCTTCATAATCAGGTTTGCAGATTCAATAAACCAAACTTGTATTTGTAACAGCACATTCATCTGTTTTGTTCAGTTACCACTGAATTCAAAATCAAGTAGATAGGGGCGCCTGAGTGGCTCAGTGGGTTAAAGCCTCTGCCTTCAGCTCAGGTCATGATCTCAGGGTCCTGGGATCGAGCCCCACATGGGGCTCTCTGCTCTGTGGCGAGCCTGCTTCCTCCTCTCTCTCTGTCTGCCTCTCTGCCTACTTGTGATCTCTGTCTGTCAAGAAAAAAAAGATCAAGTAGATAACGGAGCATGGGAATCTACAGTCAATTAATACATCTTAAAATATCCATATTTGTAAAAAAAAATTTACAATCAATGTCATTAAGTCAACTCTTCAATTTGTCAGGTTAGTTAGTAAAAGTTCAGGGAACTTAGATGCATGTATATATTTTGTACATATGGGAGCTTTTCAGATCCATATTAAGAGGTAAAATGTATTTGACTTAATTTGGAGCCAATGAGAGTCTAGAATGTTTGGTTGATATCATGAGGTAATTTATCAAATAACCAAGGCCAGAAACCCAGGTATTAAGACCCAGAATATTACCTTATATATAAAATCGCATTAAAATCAACTGAAGGTTTAGGCCATAGTGATATAAATTATTAAATAATAAATAAATGAAGAAGGAACAAATCTTCCTTACAGAAGAATTCCCAATAATACATGAAGCTACATCCTCTCCCCTTCTAGGAAGTGGAACTTAATTTCCTTTTCCTGAGTGTAGACTGGACTTAATGACTCACTTCAAAAGAATCAACTATATCAAAAGGAAAAAAGAGCAAATTGACAGTGGGAAAACCTGGCAGGAACCACTATAACTACATGGTTGGGGCTAACGTCCCAAGTCCTAAATCCCATGATATCATGTAGCCTGATACAATGTGATGAGAAGGGTATTTCACCTCTGTCATATTCTTCTCAAAACCCACAACACCAGGCTCATCATGAGAAAAACATAAGACACGCAAATTAACGGACATTCTATGAAATGCATAGCAAGTGTTCTTGCAAGCCATCAAGGTTTAAATTGATGGTTTGCTGTCAATTGCTTTTAATGAAATTGGAAGCAAGATAGAAACAGATGAAGGAGATATGATGATGAAATGCAGTGTACTAAACCACCTCTGGATTCTGAGCCAGGAAAAGGTGTTAGCAGAAAAACTAGTGGAAGCCAAGGAAAGTCAAGACTTTAGTTAGTAGTATGATACCTCTTAACTTCTTGGCTATATGACATGTTACTCTTAGAAAAACTTGGGTAAATGATACACCAGAACCCAGTGTGAGGTATTTGCAATTTTTCTGTAAGTCTAAAATTAGTCCAAAATAAAAAATCTATTTTTAAAAATTGACAAGGGACAAGACAGACCTAACTGAACTATCCCAGAAGCTGAGCAGGTAAATTCTTGTTAATATCTCCATTTTATAGATTAAAAATCAGAGGAAAATAGATTATGTAAATCACCTAAGGTTATAAAAGGAATAAAAGTAAGAGAATCTAAATTAGAATATAGGTCACCTGACTCAAGAGTTCTAACTTTTAATTGTTTCTTAAATTATTTAGAAATTCTTTTCTATACATCTTTTCCCTTTCTTGATTTAAAGGTTAAATATTCAGGCTGATGAACTGGGTAGTTTAAATACAGAGCTTTTCTGAAATACAACTCTTATTGCTTACCGTCTATAATTTCACTTTTGGATCATAACATGTCCCAAATTTGTATTCGTATATTTCTAGATTAAGCAAAAACTATTACATCTACTATCCCAACACCTGGATCCTGTGTTGGTTTCCTCAAAAAGTATCTGTAAGGATTTAAAAACTTACCCACAAAGAAGTTTCTGTGACTGGCACAGAGTACACAACTAATTGGTGTTGGTCTTTTTATTGTTATTGTTATTATTTTTATTGCTAATTTTCTCAGCTCTGACTCTAGTTTATTAATATTCCTTTTAGCTGTGCCTACTCTGATATTTACTCTGCCCACTGAGTTTTTAATTTTAATGACTGCTTTTTCCATAATTTATCTTTCATATTTTCTGAGACCTATGTACAATGTATTGTTTTATACCCACATACATTTTATACTTATTTTCCTCTCTAAATCATTTTAAATATGTGTCATATTGGTCTCAGTTCATAGCCTTCCCAGTTCCTAGAGGAGGTATCTCTCTCTCTCTCTCTCTCTTACTTTTATTTTTTGCCATCTGATAAAAAAATAATAGAGTGCTTTTGCATGGTTTCTAATTTTTATTTTGCCCTTATTTTAAGGGACACTTGTTTTTCTCTATAGTGTTAGGGTTATTGAAATGTACATCTGAAGATGTTTTCATCGTATTCCTATTTCTTGTCCCAGTAGAATCTCAGCTCTGAGTCTAATTTTTACATTAATCTTTTATCCTGAGATTTATTCAACAAAGGTAATTAAAATTCAGACTCCAAATCTATGGGATCATAGATTTTCTATTTCAAGGGAGACTTATTTTTTCCCACTCTCATCTATACCTCAGATAAACTTTCTGTGGCCTTCCAGAATAAAGACATGGCTTATCGTCTTCAAAGTTCTACCTTCCTTAGAACTGCACCCATCAAATTTATGCAAGAACTTCAATTTCAATATTTGACTGGTACCCACTCAAGACACTGTCTCCTCCACTATGTTCTTTCTCAATCTTGGTCTGGATATTTAGGGGTTTTGTGGTTCTACATGAATTTAAGGATTTCTTTCTATTTTGATAGGGATTGCATTGAATCTGAAAAGTAATTAAAACAGTATAGTACTAGAATAAAGAGAGACATGTAGACAAATAGAACAGAATAGAGAGGCTGGGATAAGCCCACACACATATAATCAATTAATCTTCAACAAGGTTGTCAAGAATATACAATAGGAAACAATAGTATTTTTAACAAATTGTGCTGGGAAAACTGGATATCCAGATGCAAGAGAAAAATTGGACCCATGTCTTATACCACACACACAAAATGAACCCAAATGTATTAAAGAGTTAAACATAAGACCTGGAATTATAGAATTTCTAGAAAAAAAAATTGGGGAAGATCTTCTTGGCACTGGTCTTGGTAATGATCTCTTAGATATGACCCCAAAATCACAGTCAACAAAAGCAAAAATAAACAAGTGGGACTACATCAAACTAAAAAGCTCTGTGCAGCAAAGAAAATAATCAACAGTGTGTAAAGACAATTTACAGAATGGGAGAAAATATTTGCAAACTATTTATCTGAATAAGTGGCTAATATGCAAAATATTTAAAAAACTCCTACAACTCAATAGCAAAAAAATAAATAAAACTAATAACCCAATTAAAACACAGACAAAGGGAGCGCCTAGGTGGCTTATTCTCTTAAGTGTTCAACTCCTGACTTCAGCTCAGGTATTAATTTTGGGTTCGTGAGTTTAAGCCCTGTGTTGGGCTCCATGCTGGATGAAGAGCCTACTTTAAAAATAAAAAGTGGGCAAAAGACCTGAATGCATGTTTCTCCAAAGAAGGCATATAGATGGCCAATAGTTACGAACAATGTGCTCAACATCACTAATCATTAGAGAAATAAAGTTCTTTAAAATATTTTACTTATTTATTTGAGAGAGAATGTGTGCAAGAGAGAACATGAGCAGAGGGAGGGGAAAGTGGGGAAGGGGCAGAAGGGGCAGTCAAACCACTGAGCCACCCAGTGCCTGGGAAATGCAGTTTAAAATTAAAGTGAGAGGCACCTGGGTGGCTCAGTGGTTTGAGCCTCTGCCTTCAGCTCAGGTCATGATCCCAGGGTTCTGGGATCGAGCCCTGAATCGGGTTCTCTGCTCAGCAGAGAGCCTGCTTCCTCCTCTCTCTCTGCCTGCCTCTCTGCCTACTTGTGATCTCTATCTGTCAAATAAATAAAATCTTAATAAATAAATAAATAAAATTAAAGTGAGATATCACCTTACACCTGTTAGGATGGTTATTATTTTTTAAAAAGAAACAGAAAAAGAAAAAGATAAATGATAACAAGAGTTGATGGAGAAATTGGAATACTTATATACTGTTTCAGGAATGTGAAATGGTGCAGCTGCTATGGAATACAGTGTTGAAGTTCCTCAAAAAATTAAACACAGAATTAGCAGACAATCCAGCAATCCTACTTCTAGATATATATCAAAAGGGAAACCAGAATCTAGAAGAGGTATCTGCATTCTCATGTTCATGGTAGCATCATTCCCAATAGCCAGTATATGGAAATAATCTAAATGTCCATCAGTGGATACACGGGTAAAGAAAATGTGATATATGCATGTGATGGAATATTATTTGGCCTTTAAAAATTAACATCTTTCCATTAGCAACAAATGGATGAACCGAAAGACCATTATGTTAAGTGAAATAAACAGTCATGGAAGGACGAATACTATGTAATCCCATTCATATGACAAATCTAAAATAGTAAAACTCATAGAAGCAGAGAGTAGAATGGTGGCTGCCAATGGTTGGGGGGATGGGAAATGGGGAATTATTTTCAGTGGGTATAATGTTTCAGTTCTACAACATGAGTAAGTTCTAGACACCTGATGTAAAACTTAGTGCCTGTAGTTAACAGTGGTGTATTTGTACACTTAAAAAAATTAATAGAGCTTTTGTTAAGTGTTCTTACCAAAAAACAAAAACAAAAAACATGCTTAGGTGGCTCAGTCAGTTAAATGTCTGCCTTCGGTCCTGGGATTGAGCCCCACATCAGGCTCCTTGCTTGGCAGGGAGTCTGCTTCTCCCTCTCCCTCTCCCTCTATCCCTCTTCCCTGCTCCCATGCTCTTTCTCTCTCTTTCAAGTAAATAAATCAAATCTTTAAAAAAAAATAGATGAGCATAAGAAAACTTCTGAAGGTAATGGATATGTTTATTATTTTGATTGTAGTGATGGTTTCATGGGTGTATGGAATGTCAAAACTCATCAGATTGTATACATCAAATATGTTCAGTTTTTTTGTATACAAATTATATCACATGCAATAAAGCAGTTTAAAAATTGAATGGAAAAATGAAATAAAAGGTGATAGTAGAAAAAACGAAAAAGACATAGTCCTCTGCCCCTGCATAACCTATGCCATGACCAGGACCAGTCATACCTACCTTGGGGAGTTCCCATGTGGTGGTGATCAACATTCTCTACAATTCTACTGCACACACTGTTCCCTTTTCCTTCTGGTAAAGTCAGCCATTGTGATGGTTAATTCAACATGTCAACCTGGCTAAGACACGGTACCCAGATATTTGGTCAAATACCACTTCAGTTGTCACTGTGAAGGTATTTTTCTTAGATGAGATTTACATTTTAATCAGTGGACTTTGAGTAAAGCAGATTACCCTCCATAATGTGGGTGGGCCTCATTCAATCAGTTGAAGGCTTTATGAAAGACTGACGTCCTCCAAGGGAAAGGGAATTCTACCAACAGACTGCCTTCAGATTCAAGCTGCAACTTTAAGTCCTCCCTGGGTCTCTAGCCTGCCAGGCTGGCCTGCAGACTTTGTGTCTGCCTCCACAATTGCCTGAACCAATTTCTTTAAGAAATAAACACACACATGCATTCACACACATACACATATGTGCACGCATTCTATTGGGTCTGTTTCACTAGAGAACCTGGACTAATATGTCATTTTTCTTTAAGTTTCTTATTTTGATTTTATCCAAAAACTCTATAGATGTTTACAGAAGTTTCTATTTTAGCCTAGTGTTTTTCTTAAAGAGCCACCCATACAATTCTTATTACTTTTATAGAGAATTTATTCACAAATCAAAGGTGTTGTGTTTTGTTTCCCTTCTCTTCTTACGAAGCTATAAAATTAAAGTTAAATTTATAAGTAATAATAATTTGCATGGAGGAAAACCTGCCTGAGGTAACACCTATCACAAAAACAAAAATATCAAAGTCAATCAACTGGCATTACATGTCACATTTTAATTATCTGAGGAGGATGTTTAGATGGAGCACTTTCAGTTTTACATGTGAAGTGACATGCTGCTTTAATTTCTAATTAATCCAAAAGCTGTCATTTCAAAAGACCCATCAGCCATTCAGCCATGTTAGAGTTGAATTTTTCAGGTTTGATTGTCAGTAGGCAACAGTTCAAAGATTCCTAATAAAAAGCAAAATAAGAGGAGTTTTTTGTGGAGATCTACTAGTATTCAAATAATTATAATTGTTAGGAGATTGCTATTGGATAAGCACCCATAATTTCCTGCCTCTGAATATTAATAAAAGACAAGGTTCGCTGTGGATTTCAAAGCATCCCAGCTAAAATGACAACCTGAGAGCCTGGAAATCTAAGTCGACTGACCCAAATGTTCCAGACATGCCATGGTTTATTTCCTTGTCTCCATAGGCCATTAGATATATTCTTAGTGTGTGGGGACCTCTATATACATACACACATATAAAATGTCATATTTAAAGGAAGTAACAGTTATATCAATTGTTACCACAAACACATGGAAAGTGTTTCCTCCCTGATAGTCACCGGCCTAAGTATCTGACATGTGTTGTCTCATCTAAAGCTCCATATAACTCCTCAGGGTGGCTACTTTCATTACTCTTATCTTCCAAGTGAGGGAACCTGAGGATCCCAAAGCTGAGGAAATTACACAGCTGAAAACTGAGAGAGAAGCGATCCAAATTTCAGGTTTCTCAGTGTAGACAGGGGAGAGTAATAATAATAATAATGGCCCCTGGGTGACTCAGTCAGTTAAGCATCCAACTCTTTTGTTGTTTTTTTTTAAAAGATTTTATTTATTTATTTGACAGAGATCACAAGTAGGCAGAGAGGCAGGCAGAGAGAGATAGGAGGAAGCAGGCTTCCAGCTGAGCGGAGAACCCAATGTGGGGCTCGATCCCAGGACCCTGGGATCATGACCTGAGCCAAAAGCAGAAGCTTTAACCCACTGAGCCACCCAGGTGCCCCAGGCATCCAACTCTTGATTTCAGTTCAGGTCGTGATCTCAGGATAGAGGTCCAGGTTGGAGTTTGCTTAGGACTCTCTTTCCCTCTCCCTCTTCCCCTCCTCCCTCTGTCTCCCTCTCTAAAAAAATTAAAAATAAAATAATGAAGCTCTTGCATATAAGTAATTATGTTTTATCAAACACTGTTTGGGATATTTTAACTGATTTCAACCTTAAAACCCCCATTTTACGGACATGGAACTGTGGTAAAAAATGCAAAAGAACTTGCCCAGGGTCCTATGGTGAGTAAACAGTGAGGCTGGAATTAAAACCCAGGGATCTTGTTCCATGGCAGCACAGCCCTCTTACCCATCGTGTAATGACAGTGATTATTCAGAGAAAGACAAGAGCCTTTCAGAGGTGCTGCAACATCAAAACTATTTTAATAGGAATACTAAGATATTACTTGTCCTTCCTACTCTCATTCTGTCATGAATGTTACACTGGGAGTTTTCCAGAGGCTTCGTGTATGTGATATTGCTGCAAATTAAATGTGGAAAAAAACCCATGAGAACCTGCAGTCCTTCTATTAAAGCAGCCATTAAAGAAATACTGCAAAAATGAAAGAGAATGTCATGCATTGGGAAGAGATAGCTACTTTTTGCTTGAAAAATAATAGGTTGTGGGGCACCTGGGTGGCTCAGTCATTGAGACTCTGCCTTCAGCTTGGGTCATCATCCCAGGGTCCTGGGATCAAGCCCCGCATCGGGCTCTCTGCTCAGCCTGTTTCCCTCTCTCTCTGCCTGCCTCTCTGACTGCTTGTGATCTCTCTCTGTCAAATAAATATATAAAATCTTAAATAATAACAATAATAATAGGTTGATAAATAATGGGTTTATGATCGTTCTTCCCTCTTTAAAGGAAATAGTAAATAAATACTAACTTTTTTCGGTTTCAATTTTTAACAGGGTAAATATTGATGAATATAACCCATAAATAAAAATTCTTTGGGGTCTTCAATAAGTCTTAAGAGTGGTAAAGGGAGTTTCAGAAGCCCAAAAGTTGGAAAATGGCTGCTATTCTGTATACTATGCACTTCAGTAACAGTGTCTACTCTTGGGGATGGGGGTGATTTATAATGATTAAATGAGATAACCAATTTTAAGCACATAACATGGAACCTGGCACATAGAAAATGTCAGCATATGTCAATAGTTACTGTCACTGTTATTAGAGGTGAAATAACATGCTGGAAGTCACACTATCAGTGACAAAGCAGGGACTTCCAAAAAGCTCTAATTCTCAAAAACAATGTCATAAACTGCATTCAGTAATGATTTAAGAAACTTGACGACCAAATTCACTTCCAGTGAGTAATAAAAGTAGCACAGAAAAGAGAACTGTCTGTAACTAATCCCAAGAAGCAAGCTAATGGGGTATAAAAAATTTTGAACAGATGACTACGATCTAGATTCCAGGCCTGATTCTGCCATTAGCTAAATTTGTATCACAGGCAAATCACTTGAAATGTCCGAATTACTAAATTCATAGGTATAAAACACAAGAATATAGCTCTCATCTACTCAACAAATACAAAATACCTTAATTTATATTAAAATGCTCTGAAAAGTATAAAATGAGAAAAGAGTTTCCTACCTCACTTCCCACACCAAAATAAATCCCAAAGAGAAAAAAAATGTTAATGTCAAAAATGCAACCAAAAATTACTAGAAGAATACATAGGAGAAAATGTATATCATCCTAGAGTGAGGAGAAACTTTCTCTTACATTCTGATAAGTCTTTTTTGCCAGTGGAAGCAATCTCTCCCCCCCCCCCCAGTGGTCTCAGCCGCTCCCCCCACAGAGGAAATGACCTCTCCACCTCCTCTGAAGGGACTAATCCTGAACTGCCTGAGGAAATAATAATGGCCTCCCCTGAGTAGTTGTCATGAAAGACAATGCCAGGTCTGCTCAGGATCTGCTGCCACCACCTTCTTTGCTTCCAGACCTGTAACTAGACTCAAGTCCCAGCAGGTCCCTAAAACTGAGATACAAAATGTGAGAAAGTGCACCGTACTTCAAAAGAACTACTTATGTTTTCTAATTTATGCAATCAGAAATCTGGGGGATATGTGTGGGGATGGATACTAAGTGTGTGGGATTATGGTGGAAGGAATGTAAAGTTGGATCAGACCAAATGTACTTCCTAGAAGAGAGTCTACATTTAATGTTACATCTCAGGGAGTTAGAAAGGGTTCTAAGAGTAGTTATTTTTGAATGGTAAGATTGTGATCTTTCCCTACATGCTGATTTTATTTACCTTTTTTTTTTTTTTTTGGTACAAGATGGATAACTTGCATTACCTTTTTCTCAAATAGAAGTATATGCAGAAATTACAGCACATTGGAGAAGAAACATGCTTCTGACCAAGGCAGGTTGCACAAGCCCTGATTTTCTCAATGGCACAGTGACTTTTGGATGATAAGCAAGTCACTCAACCTCCTCAAGGCTCAATTTCCCCAGTAGCCACTTTATAAAGTTGTGATTAGGAGATAAAATATTTTAAGGTCTTAACATGGTACCTCCATATCATAAATGCTTGGTAGATGTTATTCTCATTATGATTATTATTTTCATCATTATTTTCATCATATCATTATTTTCATCATTGCCATACAATTAAGGCAGACTCTCCATTGTTTATATATACAGGGCATTTAAATATCCATACTGGAGTGCCTGGGTGGCTCAGTGGGTTAAGCCTCCGCCTTCACCTCAGGTCATGATCTCAGGGTCCTGGGATCGAGCCCCACATCGGGCTCTCTGCTCAGCGGGGAGCCTGCTGCCCCCTCTCTCTCTGCCTGCCTCTCTGCCTACTTGTAATCTCTCTCTCTGTCAAATAAATAAATAAGATCTTTTAAAAAAATAAATAAATATCCATACAGACCAATGGCCAAACCATGCTACCTGGTGAGCTCCCTTTGTCCAAAGACCTAGACATCTGCCAGTGCCCTTCCAGAAGAAGAAATAGTCACCAATCACCACATTCCCTTGTTACTGTAGGACATTTTTTATTATAACTCTGTAATAACTGTTAGTTGTTACATCAAAGCCTAGTTAGCTTGTAGTTTAACTGTACTATTAGGTAGTAGAAACAAATAATAATGGGAAAAATGTTATTGTGAAGTATAAACAAAAACCCATAGCTATGTGGGCTAACCAGGGAGTTAGCCACTTTTTGTAATGTCAGAAAACAATAACATAATGATATGTTATAAAAATACATAGATTGTTACATAATTTAAGATGTAATTATACTTTTCTTATAATGTAAAATATACAGATATTATAATAATAAATACTATAATATCAGAAATCAGGCATTTTTCCAAGTTTCAAGTAACTGACTTCCAAATGAAACTGTGAACTGTAACATGCTGGGAACAGAATAATGTCAAATTATACACATAGATGTATATTTTGTGTTGTATACCTTGTGTTACATAAATAATGTTATTTTATATATAATCTAGAGATTATACATATAAAATAATATACATGTATATAATCTCTAGGTTGTCAATATAAAAAAAACGCAGGTAATAACAGTCATTTAATGATTTTGGTGTTGTTGACTTTTAAAGAAAATAAAATCATGTGAATTAAACCATGTCTGAAGAAGTGACTTATTCTGCTTCTAAAATATTAAACCTGTGATTGTAGATTCTCCTCTGATATCTTTGAAAGAATTAGGGAAGTTAGGGGTGTGAACTGCTTTTGATTTCCCCCGTGAGGGATCCTGTATGTCTCATCTTCCAATGTGGGAAAGTATCGAAAAGGCAGAAAGCAGCAATTTTACTAACAAGTCTTAGGTAAAAGGGCAAAGCTAAATTGCTGGGCAGATTATGTCTTCTACACTTATTATAGTCACCTGGTAAGGGATGTGTCTTTTAGATGAAAGACTCATTTCCCAAAAGTTTCCTTCATTAATCCATTTGGTCTGCTGTGCACAGACATGTATGATCTTTTTCAAATTCAAAAGAGCAGCCGGACTGTGCATGTTAGTTTATAATGGATCACCACTACTGGAAAAACAAAATTAGAGTGTGGGGGATATCAAGAAATAAATAAAAAGCTGTAACCTTTGCTGTAATGGAGAGTTCATATACAATGAGACAGACTCTAGCGAAACTAACCCTTACAGGTAAATATTTCAAGACTTCAAAGGGTGATGCTGTCAACTCTTTGGGAATCATTAAGTTATAGGTGGGGGCTAAGACTGTGCATGAGGGTTAAATTATCTTAGATCACAGCAGATTACACTACAGATTCCCAAAGTGCACCAGGGAATCTGCATATTTTTAAAGTGTCTCAGTTCTTAAATACTGATGGAAAACCAGTTTGGAAACACTAACTTAGGAAGTAAAAAATGACAAGCAAATCAACTTTTGGTAAACTAATCTGCAACCACCCAATGACATTTCAGTAAGAAATCAAAGTACGTAATCTTTACTTTTTTTTTTTTTAAGATTTTATTTATTTGTCAGAGAGAGAGAGCGAGCACAGGCAGACAGAGTGGCAGGCAGAGGCAGAGGGAGAAGCAGGCTCCCTGCAGAGCAAGGAGCCCGATGTGGGACTCGATCCCAGGACGCTGGGATCATGACCTGAGCAGAAGGCAGCTGCTTAACCAACTGAGCCACCCAGGCATCCCCATAATCTTTACTTCTAAGCAATTTTGCCATAGGCTGAAATAGCCATATTTGAAAGACGAACGATTTAAACAGTCCATCAGGGGGGCACCTGGGTGGCTCGGTCAGTTAAGTGCCTGACTCCTGATTTCGACTCAGGTCATTATCTCAGGGTCATGAGATCAAGCCCTGAGTCGGACTCCATGCTGGGCCTGCTTGGGATTCTCTCTCCCACTCTCCTTCTCCCCCGCCCCCTAAAAAAGTAAAAAATAAAAAGAATGATCCATCAGGCATTTTTGCCTTGGGATGACCTGATTGGCTTTTTAATCGCTCAGCTGCCCCACCTAATTGAGCAGTGGTTTTGAATTATGAAACAACACTTCCATCTCAATCTCCAATGACATATAAAATTGAGGGACAGAAGTAAACTAGCATCATGGACTCTATAATGGTATGACAAAGGTTAACATTATTCATTACTGAACTAATTAGTGTCATTGCCTTCTCAGAAATCTAGATTTGAATATACTATAAACAGTGGCAGTTTATTCCCATATAGCTAATGTTACAGATGGAGCTCAATCAGCAAATCCACAATGCTCTCAGATTCAATCTTTGAGTTCAGGCAATCTCTCTGGGCAAAACATTAGCAGACCTGCAGAATCTCAACCATGTCTCCTTGATAGTTTTTCAACTTTCATTGACAACATGGCCTCATGCAATCATACTGGGAGAAGTGAAGATTCAGGAATTCTCCAAGTGCCCTTCTTTCACTACCAGAATAAGACTTACCCCAGGATCCCTAGGGAAGCCTTGAAACCTGCATTTTTACAAGCTACACATGGTTATTCTGATGTGAGCACACTGCTCAAAGTTCTGTATCTAACTTTATCGTCAAGGGACGCCTGGGTGGCTCAGTTGGTTAAGCGGCTGCCTTCCGCTCAGGTCATGATCCCAGCGTCCTGGGATCGAGTCCCACATCGGACTCCTTGCTCGGCAGGGAGCCTGCTTCTCCCTCTGCCTCTGCCTGCCACTCTGTCTGCCTGTGCTCGCTCTCTCTCTCTCTCTAACAAATAAATAAATAAAATCTTTAAAAAAAAATAACTTTATTTTCAAGTAAATTGGCTGAGATCAATGCATAACATCTTAAAATGCCTTGATTTGCCAATCTATACAGCAGAAAAGTGACATTTAGATCTTCCCTTCCTCTCAAAATATTGGAAGGATGACATTAGTGAAGTTACGTTTTTGGAGGGAGGGGTGAACAGAGGGAGAGAGAGAAAAAATCTTAACCGGGCTCCATGTCCAGCATGGAGACAAATCTGGGGCTCGATCTCACATGCCTGAGATCATGACCTGAGGCAAAAATCAAGAATCAGATGTTTAACTGATTGAGTCACCCAGGTGTCCCAGTGAAGTTACATTTAAAAATTAAAACCTGGGGGCGCCTGGGTGGCTCAGTGGGTTAAAGCCTCTGCCTTCGGCTCAGGTCATGATCCCAGGGTCCTGGGATCTAGCCCCACATCAGGCTCTCTGCTCAGGGAGCCTGCTTTCTCCTCTCTCTGCCTGCCTCTCTGCCTGCTTGTGATCTCTTGTCTGTCAAATAAATAAATTAAAAAAAAATTAAAACCTGAAGGTTATGTTTAAAAGAGTAGCTTAACAGTAGTTAAAAGTAACAGGTTTAGCATTAGAAAAATTTGGATCGCAACCAGTCTACAACTTATTTGCTGAATTGTGTCTCAATTTCATATCACAAAAAGGAAATAATAACATCAACCTTGTAGTTATATGAGATTTAAAAAGACATATGCAAAGTACTAGTCTCATGACTGCCACATTGAAGATACTCAATTAAAAAAAAAGATATTACTCTGGGGACAAAGCTACAAATTTGTTGGATTTTTGCCAAGTAAGAGTGAGAAAAAAAAAACTACATTGTCATAGCCACATGACATATGTCATATGTCATTTCCTAAAATTTTGGGAATGTTTGTTACTGCTGTATAACCTAGCTCTCCTGATTGATACATAGGTCAGTTGATGGAAGAATGTTTTGCTTGTAAATAAAGAAATTATTAGGTACAGCTTTCTCTCTGAACTTTGGTCATTATGCACATCAAAGTCTTTAAGCAAGGGACCATCTGCAAGGATGCCAAGCACGGAACTTCTACTTATACATATCACTTGCAGAAACAAACATGAAGAGCCCCTGACAGAAATCTGCTTCCTTTTTTTAATAAAGATTATTTATTTATTTATTTATTTGAGAGAGAGAGAGAGAGAGAGATCACAAGCAGGCAGAAAGGCAGGCAGAGAGGCAGGGAGGAAGCAGGCTCCCTGCTGAGCAGAAAGCCCAATGCGGGGCTCAATCCCTGGACTCGAGATCATGGCCTGAGCCCAAGGCAGAGGCTTAACACACTGAGCCACCCAGGTGCCCCAGAAATCTGCTTCTTGCCAGATGTTAAATTTCGTGTTTAACCAGATGCCCAGTTGTTTTTATTTTCCAGGCGTAGTTCGTTATTAGCATTTGCCAGGACGAGATCTTGCAACATCATAAGAGAAAGCCTCTCTCAGCAACTCAGGGGCATGATGTTTGCAGCAATGGGTAGTCTCCTGACTGTGTGCATGCAAGAGTTTCCCCCTTCCCTGGGATTATAGTCCTTCTAGAGAGCAGTCTGTTCAGCTCATATCCATCAGTGCTATGACTATGTGAGACACCAGCCGCCCATTCCCCGATTGTTTACTACACTAGCAGCTCTCAAGCCCTCCTCACAGAGGCCCAGAAGACCCCTTGAGTCTTGTCATGTCTGTCACAGATGAGGAGTTTTCACAGAATGACGCTGATGTGGCATGTGCCAGGAGAGAGAAGTAATGATAAGAAACCAGTAGGAGTGAAGCATAAAGCTTGTTATTCTTATGGATAAACACCACGTAGGAAGCAGAGCGGAGGGTGGAAGGAACACAGAATTTGGAGTCAAGAAGCAGGGATTTGAATCCCAGCTCCCACAGTCCTGCCATAATAACAACACCTGACATTTTGGAGCACTCTTTACACACATTATATGCATCTTCCCTTTTCATCTTCACAACATACACATGAGATAGCTGCCACTGGATTATTATGACCCTGGCTTTGTGGATTGCAGGGTGGAGGGAAATGTGGTGTCCAACAATAGTGTTCCTTTCAGCCCGTCAAACCATTCCTTTCCTTTTACACTGGATGATGGCCAATTCTTCCGTCATCTATACAATCTACGTCTACACTCTGTCGACTATATTCAGGAAGCTAGGAGTCTGAAAGGTCTGTGTGATTAATTTCTGGTACAATCAAGGGATGCCGGGCTGTTCAGAAAGCCCTCCTGCAGAGCAGCACAGTGACATTTGCTAAAGGTGAGGTGTAAGACAACAGCATGTGCGTCTTCAACGGAATTGGGCACAACTGGACAGAAAGAAGGCTTCCTCCTGTACAGGCTGAAGTGAGTTTTTCAGTTCCCTTACACTGGGTTACATATTCCTTGGGTATTTTCCTCCAAAACTGTTTCATGTAGATAAAAATAATTTCGAGAGCTCTAAACATCTCATCCTCCCCTCAGAAACTTTCAGCACCCCTTCATACTCAAAGGAAAAGGTCCATAGCCCTTAACAAGGTTCACAGTCTTTCCCCAACATGCCTTTCCAGACACTCTTCACCTTTCCCCCACACTGACTCCATGTCACAACCCCCTCACACCTCTGTTACCAGATCACAGAGCTTTTAGCTCTGTGTCATTGTTCATGTCACGTCTTCTTTAGATACACCTTTTCCTAACTGCCATCTGTCAGAACAATACCCATGTGTATGAGCTGGCTAGGGCTGCTGTAATAAAGTGTCACAACAGGGTGGCTTAAGCAAAAGAAATGTATCGTCTCGAGGCTCTGTAGGTTGGAAGTCCAAGAGCAAGGTGTCGGCAGGGTCAATTCCTTCTGAAGACTGTCACAGAAAATCAGTCCAAGGGTTCTCCCCTAGTTTCTGCTGGTTTGCTACCCTTCTCAGATGTCCCTAACTTTGTTAGATGCATCCCACCAAAGCCCTGCCTTCATGCTCCCATGGCAGTCTCCCTATGTATGCCTATTTCCAAATTTCCCCTTTTTAAAAGGACACCAATCTTATTAGATTAAGGACCCACCTTATTCCATTGTGGCTTCAACTTAACTAATTACACCTGGGACCATCCTATTTCCAAGTAAGTTCACATTCTGAGCTACTGAGGCTTAGGACTTCAATATATGAATCTCAGGGAATTCAGCCTGTAACATCATGTTTCAATTCTTACATCCGAAACTACAACTTTGGGGAGCCTGGGTGGCTCAGTCGGTTAAGCGTCTGCCTTCAGCTCAGTCATGATCCCAGAGTCCTGGGATCATCCCCATATTGGGCATCCTGATTGGCAGGGAGTCTGCTTCTCCCTCTTCCTCTGCCCCTCCTCTCACTCATGCTCTCTCCCTCTCAAATAAATAAATAAAATATTTTTTAAAAAACGACAATTTCATTTAAAGTCATCTCTAAATTCTGAGGTGGAATGTAAATTTCTCTCCTCTCAATTTACAAAGGTGATTTACAGGGCTCCTGAGTGGCTCAGTGGGTTAAAGACTTTGCCTTCGGCTTAGGTCATGATCCCAGGATCCTGGGATCAAGCCCCACATCAAGCTCTCTGTTCAACAGGGAGCATGATCCCCACCCCCGACCCCCACCCCCCGCCTGCCTCTCTGCCTACTTGTGATCTCTGTCTGTCAAATAAACAAATAAAATCTTTAAAACAAACAAACAAACAAACAAAAACAAAGGTGATTTACATTGAGTGACTTCTAAATGTCATCATATATCTCCTAATAGTTCCATTTCCTGGTTTATTCATCATGTATGCTTTCTCCTATAGGTCTTGTTTATCTCCCCATTCTTTTCTTGAACATTTCCTTGACCCAGCTGGTGCTTTATCCATGTTTGCAGAATAGAATTTAATTTAATTTCCTCCTTTAGTTTCTTCTCGTGTACTCACTTTTTCACTGTTTTCTTACAGGGAAGCTGCAACTGGCAACACCAGGGTATTCATTCCCTGGCCACAGAGCTGGTCTGGGAACATGCATGAACTAACCACATTCCTCAGTACTTTGGTTGACTTTTTGGAAGTGTCAATGTGTCACACAGATAGTATTCCTCACAAATAACACCCTTTCTAGGATACCAGGTTGGTATTTTACATAGGTTGTTGTATACATCTATATCTTTCTTTTTATTCTTGCTCCACTAGCCAAATGCTACTAGATTTACTGTTAAGAATTTGAAATTGTCCTATTTCATCTGCTAAACCTGCTACTGAAGACCAGAGTCTTCAGATCCCAAGGACTCAGTCCTGCAGCTTTAATTGGTCTACACTAGGTGTCATTGTGGACAACAAGGGAGTTTATCTATGGATAAAGATTGAAGAGGATGTCTTCTTTGCAGAAATGTCTGTTCATGTCCTCTGCGCATTTCTTGATTCGATTATTTGTTCTTTGGGTGTTGAGTTTGCTAAGCTCTTTATAGATTTTGGATACTAGCCCTTTATCTTGTATGTCGTTTGCAAATATCTTCTCTCATTCTGTCAGTTGTCTTTTGTTTTTCTTGACTGTTTCCTTTGCTGTGCAAAAACTTTTGATCTTGATGAAGTCCCAATAGTTCATTTTTTCCCTTGCTTCCCTTGCCTTTGGCGTTGTTCCTAGGAAGAAGTTGCTGAGGCTGAGGTCGAAGAGGTTGCTGCCTGTGTTCTCCTCAAGGATTTTGATGGATTCCTTTCTCACGTTGAGGTCCTTCATCCATTTTGAGTCTCTTTTCGTGTGTGGTGTAAGGAAATGGTCCAATTTCATTTTTCTGCATGTGGCTGTCCAATTTTCCCAACACCATTTGTTGAAGGCTTTTTCCATTGGATATTCTTTCCTGCTTTGTCGAAGATTAGTTGACCATACAGTTGAGGGTCTATTTCTGGGCTCTCTATTCTGTTCCATTGATCTATGTGTCTGTTTTTATGCCAGTACCATACTGTCTTGATGATGACAGCTTTGTAATAGAGCTTGAAGTCTGGAATTGTGATGCCAACAACTTTGGCTTTCTTTTTCAATATTCCTTTGGCTATTCGAGGTCTTTTCTGGTTCCATATAAATTTTAGGATTATTTGTTCCATTTCTTTGAAAAAATTGGATGGGATTTTGATAGGCATTGCATTAAATGTGTAGATAGCTTTAGGTAGCATAGACATTTTCACAATATTTATTCTTCCAATCCATGAGCATGGAACATTTTTCCATTTCTTTGTGTCTTCCTCAATTTCTTTCATGAGTACTTTATAGTTCTCTGAGTATAGATTCTTTGCCTCTTTGGTTAGGTTTATTCCTAGGGATCTTATGGTTTTGGGTGTAATTGTAAATGGGATTGACTCCTTAATTTCTTTTTCTTCTGTCTTGTTGTTGGTGTAAAGAAATGCAACTGATTTCTGTGCATTGATTTTATCCAGATGGCCAACAGACACATGAAAAAGTGCTCCACATCACTGGGCATCAGGGAAATACAAATCAAAACCACAATGAGATACCACCTCACACCAGTCAGAATGGCTAAAATGAACAAGTCAGGAAATGACAGATGCTGGCGAGAATGTGGAGAAAGGGGAACCCTCCTACACTGTTGGTGGGAATGCAAGCTGGTGCAACCACTCTGGAAAACAGCATGGAGGTTCCTCAAAAAATTGAAAATAGAGCTACCTTATGACCCAGCAATTGCACTACTGGGTATTTATCCTAAAGATACAAACGTAGTGATCCGAAGGGGCACGTGTGCCTGAATGTTTACAGCAGCAATGTCCACAATAGCCAAGTTATGGAAAGAACCTAGATGTCCATCCACAGATGAATGGATAAAGAAGAAGTGGTATATATATATACAATGGAATACTATGCAGCCATCAAAAGAAATGAAATCTTACCATTTGCGACGACATGGATGGAACTAGAGCGTATTATGCTTAGCGAAATAAGTCAACTGGAGAAAGACAACTATCACATGATCTCCCTGATATGAGGAAGTGGAGATGCAATGGGGGTGGGGGTTAAGGTGGTAGGAAAAGAAAAAATGAAACAAGATGGGATCGGGAGGGAGACAAACTAAAAGAGACTCTTAATGTCATAAAACAAACTGAGAGGGATGGTGGGGGAGAGGGGCTGGGAGAGGGTGGTGGGGTTACATTATATGTTTAAATAAAAAAGCTTAAATTAAGAAAAAAAAAAGATTGAAGAGGATACTAGAGACGGCCATTTCTAACAGGATTTCTTTTCCCTGAACAAAATGAACACTTAATCACAGATTTATGTAAATGTTAATAAATTTGTGGTCAGGGATAAATCACACCACATGTTTAATAACCTGAAAAACAGTATTTAAATGCCTGCATCTAAAACCTTTAAGTACTGATTTAAAATCAGTACTTAAAGACAAAAAGACTGAGCTGTTTGAAATGCCTCACATTTGCTATTATTTCTTGCATTTCTGTTGCTCTTTATCTAAGATTGCCAGCCTGTTTTATTCTCTGGTCTCCATCTACCCCTCTCAAATATTTCCAAGAGCCAGAATGGAGAGGTTGCTACATCTTTCTGCAACCCAGCTGTCCCTGGCTTCCCTATTTGTGCAAGAAGCTTGTTGGTCCATAGAACCTTTAAGTCAGACATTCTCATACCTGACTGCATGTTAGAATCACCCTGGGAGATATTTAATGATGCTAATTTCTCAACCCCAGATTTTCTGATTTAATTCGTTGGGAAAAGGGCCCATGCACAAGAGTTGCTTTGATAATTTTAAAAGGATTCCAAAGAGCCTAACATTCAGCCAGTTAGTTTCAGGACCACTGAATCAACTTTAGCCTATGTCTCAAAACCATTGTTTCTCAATGTGTGATCCACAGACTTCCTAAATTAGCTGAAAATATTAATAAAAAGGGAAATATCCAGGTCTTATCCCAAACCTTCTGAATCAGAATATGGGGACCAAGGTCCAAACATCTGCTTCAAACAGGTCTTAAATGATCCTGAAAACTTGGGA
The DNA here is from genome assembly GCA_003697995.1 of Taxidea taxus jeffersonii. Lineage (NCBI taxonomy): Eukaryota > Metazoa > Chordata > Mammalia > Carnivora > Mustelidae > Taxidea > Taxidea taxus. The sequence continues at coordinate 162,991 of ML111438.1, read as the reverse complement.
ATTACTACTCTAAGTCAGTAGTCTCCCAATTTCTTTTGCAGGGGCTCATTTTTTGGGTTACTTTTCATCAAGGGTAAGCCCTGTGAAGCTGTGATATGCCATGACACACTCTGTTGGTTGGCTTACTCAGCAGAGAATTCTAGCCTTTTTCTCCCTTTTTTGTGTTTCACTGTAGATGCGAGAAAAGCTAAATACCCACTTCTGTCAGCTCCCACACAACTACTGGCAACAAGGCACTATGACCCAATTTGGCAAATAAGTTACAAGACTCGTTCACTAGTGGTACTGGGAAACTGGGTTCTTTATAAAAGGGACTTGTGCAAGCTGTAGGCTCCTGGCTTCAGCCCTTCCCTATCCTTTCTGCTTTGAAAGTGGATGTGATCCTGTCTTATGACTGCGGAGGGGCAAGTGTAAAGACAAAAGATGAGCACACTAGGGCTGACAAAGTAGAACAACAGAGCCCAGATCAATGCTATCATCCAGCAGCCCACCACAGCTTTCAACATTCCTAACTGATAAATCACCCACCTCCCTAATCCATTCCAGAGAAAAACACAACTAAAGAAATATGACCTACTTAGAAATTCCCATTTGTCTACCTTCCCGAACATTTAATATCATCCAAGAATTAGTCTACAAAACAATATATAAAGCCTTGTACCCCAATCTCCACCTCCACTCCCACCCTGTCTAATCCTGGATGTCTTTCATTCTACTGTCCTCCACCCAAAAGAACCATGCCACTGCTCACCCTGTCCCACCATCTAGCTGCCTTGAGTCCTTCTCTCCTCCCATGATGTCTTTCATTCTCTCTTCCCAACATGCTCCTCCTCTCTCTCCAAGGAGGATGCATGCTCATGAGTTGTTTCTGTTCTCTCTTCAGAGTGAGAGGAACAAGGAAAAGCTAAGCAGAGACCAAGGAATGGAAGCATGGATCCCTTCACATGGATGATCTTTAACCCCTCAAACAAGGAAACCCAAATATAAAAACACAGAGCTTTATTTGTTCTAGGACTGAAGGCAAAGGGGAGAGGGTAGTAAGTCTTTGCCCACGTCCATCCATAAAACTCCAGGGACCCATTTTCAACCCAGGCTGCCCTTCTGGATCATCACTGGAGCTTTCCAAATTACAGAAGCCCGACTATTACCACCCAAAATTCAGATTCCAAAGATCTGGGTGGGACTCAGACATCTGTGTTTAAAAATTTTGGGTGTCTGACAAGATACAAGGCTGATAACCCCAGATCATAGAGGACAAGCTTGAAGAACAGCCTTTATTATGAACAGAACTCTCAGTGAAACCAGGAAGTCTTGTTTCTTCCTCTTCATTGTGTTACATTTCAAGTGATTCAAACAATGACTAAGGCAGTTTCCCAGCCCTCTGGTCACTGAGATTTTATTTTACCTAATTGGAAAGCACTTGCAACTTCACAAAAATGTGGGTTCCTTCTTAGATTCCTCCAGAATCTAACATAAATGATTTAGCACAAGGCAAGAGTAGCCTACTCATCTACTGTTTCTATACTAAGTCATGTTATTTTGTCCACAAATTGTTTATCCCGCACTTCTAATAGGCAACCTTATTCAATGAACAAGGAACAAATACTTCTCCAAGTATTGGAGATTGAAACTTTTTAATACACTCACACATTTTCAGAACTGACAGAAATATAGCCACCATAATTATGCATAGTAGTTGAGGCTGTGTTCGACCACATTTTTTACTTAGCATTCTGTGCTTATCTGTTCAAAAAGAGAGATAACATATGAAATATCTTAGACTATTTCTTATTATAAAATTTTAATTATAGTGATGAAAATCCTTTTCCTTTTGGAAATGGTCTTGGCATTTCCAAATGCAAGATGAAATAGTCTATGAATATCCACATGAGGTAATAGCAATGTGTCAAATGATATGTATCTTGTTAAAGGCTCTGATAGGAATCAGTAGAATTCACAGTCATTATATCATGACCCATCCCCAATATGTCACTATTTGATAAAATTTCCCAACATTTCCTTTTCTTAGGCTCTCCATTTCTAAAATAAGGATAATCATCCATCATGGCTTCCAATCTCACCAGCACTTTGAGACACTGAATACTTTTGGGAGTGTAGCATGATTTTAGAAATGACTAAAGGAAAAGTATAATTTCCCCAGCTAAAAGATATTTGTCTTTAACACTAGTTATTAGTTTATCTATTCAAGTGAAATGATTCTCCATAGAAACTGATCTTTCTTCATTAAACACACTGAACGCAAATGAAATCGAGGCCTCATAATTATCAGGGGGAAAGATAAATTGAACTGATACTGTTTCATAAGTCCTTTTCATTTATTTCCTGTGAATCATATGAACTTCAAGGAGATCTCACACCCGTGCTTTTCATCAAGGAACAGGTAATGCATTTAGCTTTTTTTTATGACTCAGTCTAGGGAACACTATGATCTGGCCCCTGGGGTTTTGAAATAAACAAACTACTTTCTCATCAATGTTGAGATAACTCCAAGAGAAGCTGAGAGATCAGTTTCACTCAGAAAAGAAAAAAAGTAATGCATTTCACAGAGTCCAAAAAAATCCATTCTATCTATCTATCTAATCTACAAGATGGTAGACATTTTCTGCCAAGGTGTATGACAACACTCATCTGGGCCTGCAGGTCAGAAGGGTAATTCCCTTTGACACAGCAGCTCCCAGGGTCAACTCTGAGAGGGAGGCCAAGGATTGTTCTGCCACCTGTGCCTACAGTACAGATTCTCACTGTTCTCCTGATGCAGGCAGTAGATTACCTATTATTTTATATGCCTACATCATCATGAAGGAACACCAAGAGTCTGACTTCAAGGTGAACAATATTTGGGATCAGGTGGGGTTGAAGGGCAGGGGATCTGTGTCCTTAGTTGGTGGAACAACATATGTGTGCCCCCCATCCCCATAACCACCTTGTATGGCACAGTCTTGCTTTTTCTACCATGCTCTCAGCATTGATGCACCTGTTGAGTTTATATGTTACTCTTTTTTAAAAAACAGCATTTTGGAAGGCTAATTAATATACAAGAAACTGTACATGTTGAATATACAATTTGTTGAGTTTGGACATATGAGTTTGGACATACACCTGTGACACCATCACTGCAATCAAGGTAATAGATATATCCATCGCCTTCAAAAGTTTCCACCTGCCCCTTGGGTTTTTTTTTTCTTTGTTGTGTGTGTGTGCGCGCACTCACGCGCATGTGTTAAGAGCACTTAACATGAAATCTACCCTTCTAACAGATTTTTTAAGTGTATAATACAGTGCTGCTAACTTTGGGCATACATCCTTTATAAAAATGTTGCTGGAACAAAAAACTACATTTGTAGAATGTGCTCAAGGAGAAAGACTGCTTCTCCTGATATTCCCCTAGAAATGCTTCTATCATTCACAGATTTTTTTTAAAAGATTTTTATTTATTTATTTGGCAGACAGAGATCACAAGTAGGCAGAGAGACAGGCAAAGAGAGAGGAGAAAGCAGGCTCCCTGCTGAGCAGAGAGCCCAATGCAGGGCTCAATCTCAGGACCCTGAGATCATGACCTGAGCCGAAGGCAGAGTCTTTAACCCACTGAGCCACCCAGGTGGCCCTCATTCACAGATTTTATATGATAACTAAATAATGTTATGACTCTCCTAAGGAAGGAGAAACTATAGGATATATTCTTCAAAATGTCTTTGTATAAACTCTTTGAATAAGCCAAGATCTAAGGTATATGGACCCAAAGTCATTTCCTTTCCCAGAGCTTATTTCTTACCTCCAAATTACATTCATCCTAATTAAGAAGACAGGTTTTTTTGTTCATCAGAAACAAGCACATATTATAAAATATGTCTAAATCTGTTCTAAGCATCTTTTGAGGTCCCCCAATTCCACAAAAACCAGCTCACATTTTTTCTACTTTTTTCCCAGCTATTCAAAATTTCTCAAAGCTTTCCTTCTCTCCAATAGAGGAAATGGAAATTGGTCAGAGTAATAAAATCTGTGCACATATGTCAAGCTAATGCCATTATTATCCTGATTACAGTACAAGAACAAATTCAAGTAGTCTCCCTCTCTGACTTCTGCCTTGATGTTTGAATCTGGTCACCACATGCTCTCGGGAATTGTTCCATCTCTGGTGGAGGTACATTAGGTTGAAACAGAGGAGGAAATTATTGCTTTCGTTCAAAAAATAAGTCTAAGGAGTGGGTCCAATAATTGTCAGGTAGCTAAAAGAAAGTAACTGTTGAAAGGAAGGGGATTTTTCAAAGGGGCCCCTACAACCCAGTGTTTATAGGAGCAATGTGTACAATGTCCAAACTATGGAAAGAACCCAGACATCCATCAACAGATGAATGGATAAAGAAAATAAATATAAATATAAAATAGAATACTACATAGCCATTGGGAAAAATGGATGTCTTGCCATTTGCAACCACATGGATGGATTTGGAGGGTATTACGCTAAGCAAAATAAGTCAATCAGAGAAAGACAATTATATGATTTCATTCATATGTGGAAGTTAAGAAATTAAACAGAGGATCATAGAGAAGGGAGGGGGAAGAAAACAAGATTAAATCAGAGAGGGAGACAAACCAAAAGGGACCCTTTTTTTTTAATTTAATTTTTTTTCATTGTTCCAAGATTCATTGTTTTTTTTTAAAGATTTTATTTATTTATTTGACAGATAGAGAGAGATTACAAGTAGGCAGAGCAGCAGGCAGAGGTGAAGGGGGGAAGCAGGTTTCCCGCTGAGCCGAGAGCCTGACGTGGAACTTGATCCCAGGACCCTGAGATCATGACCTGAGCCAAAGGCAGAGGCTTAACCCACTGAGCCACCCAGGCACCCCACCAAGATTCATTGTTTATTCACCACACCCAGTGCTCCATGCAATACGTGCCCTCCTTTATACCCACCGCCAGGCTCACCCTTCCCCCCACCCCCTTCCCCTCCAAAACCCTCAGTTTGTTTCTCAGATTCCACAGACTCTCAAAACCTTAAGAGACTCTCAATCATAGGAAACAACTGAGGGCTGCTGGAGGGGAGGCTGGGGAAGAATGGGGTAACTGGGTGATGGACATTAAGGAGGGCATGTGATGTAATGAGCCCTGGGTATTATATATGACCGATGAATCACTGAACTCTGCCTCTGAAACTAATAATACACTATATGTTAATTAATTAAATTTAAATAAATAAATAAATAAGAAAGGGAAGTGAATTTTGACTCTGTTTTCAAACTTGATCTCAGGCATGAAGAAATTTCAAATCAGTTTCAACCAACAAACCTAGTTTACACGGACTGTGTTAGAGGCAGAAGGGGTGATATAAAAGCTAGAGAAAGTTTAAAGAAGAAAAAGTTTACAAGAAAGGAAAATGAGAAAGACCATGAACCATCTTGTCAATGTTTAATGGTATCTCATGTGGTTGCCCGTCAAAGTCACTTAATACATATTTGAAAAAAAAAAAAAAAGGAATGTACTTAGATACCTCCCCACCTCGTTAAGAAGAACATAAGGCACTTTGGAGTTCATCTTAAGACCTTTTGCGTAGATATGATGAGCAAAGATGAGTTATGACTCAGTGCCTAACTAGAGGAAATGAGTCATAAGATGGTGTATTTAGCTGTTTGAGCTTCAGCATCACACTCAGCCCATCTGACACACAGTTTGTTTGAAAGTTGAGAAGTAAACTTCCTGAACACTATTTTTCTTGTTAGTACATTCATTTTCCAACATAAAATATATTTCTTGATCTCATAACTCTGGATTGAACCTTATAATGAAGTTCACTCTCAAAAGTCAAGAGGTTTAGATTTTCTCCTATTTTTTTCCAAGTAAACATCTGCATTGATCATGGAACTTATTAAAATAACAAAAACTCATAAACACAATTATATAATCTATGCCCTTTCCCTGTGGGGCATATAAATTCATATGTATTAAAAGGAAGTTAAATTAACTATTTGAAAAATCCAATCATGGCAACTATGCGGCACCCATATCATAAAATATACAACCTCGGGGTCTAGAAAATGCTTCATAATTTGTCCAATGAAATACAAAACATCAAATTTTTCATGCTATGGGGAAAACAGTCTAAATTTCTATTGCATTTGGTTCTCTTATACCCATCCAAACACTTGGATTCATATTCATGATGAATAAATATCTCTTTTTAAAGCAAAGTAAGACCATGAAGACAATGAGAGTTTATTATATTTTTCTAACCATATTGAGATATAACTGAAATAAAATTGTACAAAATTTAAAGTGTACAACTTGAGGAACTGATATATGTACACATTGGGTAATGATTATCATGGCCAGGATAATTAACACATCCATCATCTCAGTTACCATGTGTGTGTGTGTGTGTGTGTGTGTGTGTGAGAGAGAGAGAGAGAGAGAGAAAGAGAGAGAGAGAGAGAGAATGCTTAATATCTACTCTCTTAGCAAATTTCTAATATACAATACAGTATTATCAGCCATAGTCACCATGTTGTACATTACAACTCCAGAACTAATTCATTTTATAACTGAAAGTCAGTACCTTTGACTAATAGCTCCCCATTTCCCCTCTCCCATCCCTGAAAAACACCATCTTCTGTTTAATGAGCTTAACCGTTGTTGTTTTTTTTTTAAGATTACACATATGAGTGAAATCATCCCATGGTTGTCTTTCTCTGTCAGGATCATTTCACTTATAATGTTCTCCAGATTCATTTATATTATCACAGATGGTAGGATTTGCCTCCTTTTCCAGGCTGAATAATATTCTATCTATCTGTCTATGTTTCTCTCTATGTATTTATTTCTGTCACATTTTCTTTGTTCATTATCTGTTGAGAGACACTTTGGCTCTTTCTATATCTTGGCTATGTGAATAGTGCTGAAATGAATATAGAAGTGCAGACATCTCTTGGAAACCCTGATTTTTGCTTCCTTCACAAATATACCCAGAGACGGACTGCTGGATCATATGGATGTTCTATTTTTAATCTTTCAAGGAACCTCCATTCTGTTTTCCATTATGGCTGTACCAGTTTGCATTCCCATCAACAGTGTACAAGGATTCCTATTTCTCCACATCCTCGCCAACACTTGTTATCTATTGACTTTTTTTTTTAAGATTTTAGTTATTTATTTGTTAGAGCGAGAGAGAGCGAGCGAGCACAGGCAGACAGAGTGGCAGGCAGAAGCAGAGGGAGAAGCAGGCTCCCTGCCGAGCAAGGAGCCCGATGCGGGACTCCATCCCAGGATGCTGGGATCATGACCTGAACCGAAGGCAGCTGCTTAACCAACTGAGCCACCCAGGCATCCTTATTGACTTTTTGATAATAGAACTTCTAATAGGTGTGAAGAGATATCTCATTGTGGTTTTGGTTTGCATTCCAGGATGTTGGGGAATATTGAGCACCTTATTTTGTACCTGTTCGCCATTTGTATGTCTTCTGTAGATAAATGTCTATTCAGTTTATTTGATCATTTTTAATGAGATTAGTTGGGTTTTTACCATTGAGTTGTTTGAGTTCCTTATATATTTCAGATGTTAACCTTTTAACAGATGCGTGGCTTGCAAATATTTTCTCCTATTCTGTATTTTGCCTTTAAACTTTGTTAATTGTTTCCTTTTCTGTGCAGGTTTTTAGTTTGATACTTACACTTCCTTATTTTTTTTATTTTGTTGCCCATATATTGAGGGTCATATACCAAAAAAAGGGGGGGAAAAAGTCATTACAAAGACCTATGTCAAGGAACTTGTATCTTAAGTTTTCTTCTAGGAATCTTATAGTTTCAGGTCTCACACCATTACAGTATTAGAACACTCTGAATTTGACTATATACTTACTTTTACCAGTGAGTTTGATATTTTCATGTTTATTTATTATTAATTATCATCCTTTCATTTTAGCTTGAAGAACTCCCTTTAGCATTTCTTATAAGTTAGGTCTAGTGATGATGGACTCCCTTAGCTCTTTTTTGTCTGGGAAAGTCTTTATCTCTCCATCAGTTTTTGTTTATGGTAATTGAGAATTTCTGCTAGGAATTAAGGGGCAATATTATAGAGTGACATCAGTAAGATGGCAAAATAGGAGTTTTCTACCATCATCTTCCCACAGAACGTTACTTTCAACATTCACTCACAGATAAGAGTAACTTTATGGGAGTTTAGGAATCCAGCAAAGGATACCCAGCACACCATTGAAACCAAAAAATCTGAGAACAGATCCATTGAAGAGGAATACTGAGGTGATCTGCATGGCTGAGGAATTGGGTGAGGCTAGGAGAAATATAGAGTCTCAGCAGCCAAAGACTATAAAATCCTAAAAATATACCTTCTTACCCAGAATCTCTTCATATAACCTATGATTAGGTATTTTTTAGTCTCAATCTAACTAATGCAAAAGTTATCAGAGAGTTAAATGCAATCTTGGTCATTAGCTAATAAAGGATATATCTGAACTCTTTTGATTCATGTCCCACACACTTTCTACCATCAATTATTGCTATATAAGGTCCTACGTATAATTGGAAAAGGAAAGAAAAGTTGGCTTCAATATGCAACATCAAACACTGAGTACCTTCACATTTATTTAAAACCCTTGATCAACCATCATCACCTAAGGGTGTTGGCAGATATACAAGCTACTTTTGACAGGTAATCAAATAAATTCTCATGATTTTCATTTTCCATTGATGATATTCATGCCTTGATATCCCCTGAGAAATGTAACCTCATCTGATATAGAAAATAAAATGACAATGACTCAAAGATTCACTAATTATTTTAAAGATTTATTTATTTATTTTAAAGAGAGAGAGAGTGTGTGTGCAACAGCATGAGTTGTAGGGGCAGAGGGAAAGAGAGAATCTCAAGCAACTCTGCACTGAGGGTAGAGCCTGACGTGGGGCTCAATCCCTGGACCCTAAGATCACAATCTTAGCCAAAACCAGGAGTCAGTCAGATGCTTCATCAACTGAGCCACACAGATACCCCAGATTCACTAATTTTTTATACTAAAGATTCACTATCTTGAAAGTATTACAGCATTTATTTAAACCATATGTTAGCAAACTGGCCTTTTCTGTGAGAAATCAGATAGTAAATATTTTCGGTTTAGTGGGTCATATAGGCTCTGTCACAACTAGTCAACTCTGCTGTTGAAACATGAAAGCGGCCATAGGCCATATTTAAAAGAATGTGTTCCCATAAAATTTTATTTTCAAAAACATATGACAGGCTAGATATGATATATAGTAATAGTTTTCTGGCCCTTAAACTAAATTATCACAGGGGATTTTATATTTCCTACTCTTCATTAATGCAGGTAATAATGAGGAAATGAAAAATATGAAATAGTAAATCTTAGACATGAGAATTCATTCATAGGGCTTTAACTTCTCAGAGAATAACATGGCAAACATTTTCCCTCCCAGTTTACAACTGATAGTAATGTCTTGGACTGGTAGATGGGTTCAAGATATATTTTGGAGGAAAATCAATAGCAAACAGAACTCACTTTTTGTTCAGCGTAACAGAAGAATCAAAGATGACTCTAGACATACCAGCATAAGTAAATGGTGATGCCATTTGCTGAAATGGGAAAGACTGGCAGAAGAATATTTGGAGATGAGGGGTATAATTAAACTATTTGTATTGAAATGTTAATTTTGAAATGTTATGAAGCATCAAAAAAGAACTGTCATTAGGACTTCTTTGAATGTACTCAGGGAAGGGGTTTTGACGAAAAAGATAAATGTGGGAGTCATCAGCTCATCGATGGCATTTAAAGCCATGGGAGTGGATGAAATTACCTAGGCAGAGAATGTAGAGAGGGAAAACAAGATGAGAAAGATCTTGATGTACTTTCTGAATCATCCAAGAATGAACTAATCATGTTCAGCTTAGTTAACCAATGCTAAGTGGACTTTTACTGTACTCTCAATCTTGGTAAATCTATAATTTGTGGGTGGTAATAAACCCACACTCCTATTCTGCAAGCAGTTTCTTTTTTCAAACTTACTCAACCACATAGTCCTTTTCCAAAGAAATATCTTGGGGTATCTGTCCATCTAAACAAAATTTGGGGAATGCTACAAAAGATAATAGTGACTAGTGTATTGTATTTAATTTTTTATAAATTCATTTTCTCATACTTATCACCTATGGTTTTCTAGTCAAAGAGATAATATTAGCTTTTCCAGTATAAAGAAAAGCAGCAGATTTCAAATCTCTGCAATTGAGACTTCTGCTACATTTTACTTCTATCTACCTAATATATTCAGTGCATTCCTTCCTGAGGTATTACCTACCCAAAGATATAGGCAAATTCCCTGTGATTTAATGATGTGGAGAGAACAGCAACTAACAGAGTGGATACTTTCTTGTCATCTGCTCAAGTATTTTGTCCTTCTCTTATGCAAGACCACACTCTATTTTCAGGAAGGCAATGGAAAAAAAAATTGAGAGTGTTCAAGTCAATGAATTAGTGGAAATAGCCATTCCATTTTCAGAAGAGTGGGGAAAGAGGTGGTGTACTTCAACTTCTGCTAAGGTTGAGTGGTTCCTATCAGACTGACCCTCCAGTAAATAACAACTATAAACTCCGGACAAGGTATAAAAATACCCAACTAAAGGTACTGGAGGGTGAACAAAAGCAGGCAGAAAATGGAGTGGAGACAATGTTTATTAAAACAGACACTAGGTAAAATTCCAGTTTTTATAACTTTCTGATGGAAGGCAGTCACAAGGAGTGACTTGATCTTGAAAAGAAGTGAATTGATACTTGAGCTACCACCTACTACAAAAGAAACAAAAATTGTCAATTTCAGCTTAGCCAAGTTATCAGCCTGATTTTTTAAAAATCTATAGTCTTCAAAGGAACATAATAGAAACAAAAGTTTCTATAACATTTTCTACTATGTTGAGGATACAATACAGAATTGCTCAACATACAAATAAATAAGGAAACATGGACCATTCTCAAGAGAAAAGACAATCAATGTAGACCAATCCTGAGATGACACAGGTGTTGGGCAATTAGTAGGCTAGGATTTTAAACCAGCTGTTATAATTAATGCCAAGGAGAATATTCTCATATTGTGTGAAAATTCAGATACCTCAACAGAAAAATAGAAACTCTAAAAAGGAATCAAATGCTAGAAAATGTTATTTCTGAAATAAAAATGTTGCTGGATGAGCTCAGCATCTGAGTGGAGATGACAGAGAAGTCAGCTAACTTGAAAAGAGATCAATAGAAACCATCCAATCTAAAAAAGAATAGAAAAGATTGAAAATTAAGAAAGGAACAAAACCTTAGGGACCAGTGGGATAATATCAAAAAGTCTACAATGTGTACAATTTGAGTCCCAGAAGAAGAGAAGAGAAACTATGGGGGCAGAAAAAAATATTTTAGGAAATAATGGTTGTAATTCTTACAAATTTAATAAAAGCCATAAATATACAGTGAACACAAAGCAGTATTAATACAAAGAGACCAATACTTATACACATCACAATTTGGTGAAAACCAAAGATAAATTTCTTAACAGTAGATAAAGAGAAGCAATACACTGAGCATAAAGGAAAAAAAACTCAAATGACTATTGCCTTCTCATCAGAAGTAATTATTTTTAAAGTACTGAAAGATTTTTTTAAAATAGTCAATGTAAAATCTTATCTCCAGCAAAAGTATCTTTCAAAAATCAAGGTCAAAAAAGACATTTTCAGATAAGAGGATATTAAGAATTCATAATGTCCAGACTCACACTACTAAAAATGCTAAGAGACATTCTTCAGGCTGAAGGGAAACGAAACCAGATGGAAACCCAAACTTCAGGAAATAATGAAGAGTGTCAGAATTGGGAAATATTCAATAAATATAGAAAGGCATTTTCCCCTTAATTAAAAAAAAATGAGTATTTAAAGAATCATACTGATCTAACTATTTGAAGCTAGACTGAATTTTTCATTTTCCATCTAAAATGAAAAACGTTTCATTTTAACATTTTTCATGCTATCAAGCTTAGATCTTAAAAGGTCATCAAATTGTTCCTGGCAGGAAACTGACATTTGTATATAATGCGATGATTATTTTCTGAGGTTAAATTTTTTTTTATCAACATTTACTTATCATATTAATTCTATTTGGATTTTCTCCCCTTTGTAGAGAAATGTGTCTGGAGTTGATAAGCTTAGCAGGCTTCTAGCCTAATAGGATTATTCTCAGAACATCTCTTAAAAGAGAGACATTTTCCTAATGGACTAACATTTTGAGAGATTTTGTATCTCTACTCCATGAGCTCCCTCCTGTGTAGTTAGAATTTCTACATTCCTGGAAGTGTACTTCATCCATTAAGTCTGCTAATATTTCGCTACAATAAAGATCAAAACATGTTTAGAAAAAGGTAAAATTCATAGGGAAAAGCAATTAAATCATATCACCCAGATTATAATGTAAAACTCCTCCAAAAAGAAAAGCATAATTGAAAAATAAAGTTAAAAATGCCTTCAAAGGCTGAACAGGGAAAGGACGTTGCATACTATTAAAAATCTAGAGCGAAATCTCAACACAAAGTCATCAAAGTCAGGCTCATTTTTAAGATAATTTCTACAACTAAACAAAAAAATTATTTTCCCAATTTTTGCATTTGTCTGTGGACTGTTGTCTGCTCCATCATTGCCTCAAGTCTATATCCAGCAATTAAACTCTCCCTCTTTTGTCTCAAAGAATTTTCCTCTCCTCACTTCCCTTTCCTTGATGCCATCATCTTCTTTGTCTCTGAAGTTTTAAGCCTAATCATTATCTTTGGTTTCACTCTCATCTCTAATGGGAGGTCTCCCCCGCACCACCCCCCATCTTGATGATCTTTTCATTGCAGTCTCTGAAAGCTAGCATTATCTTTCCCTTCCCCTTGCCTTCAATCTGATTTAACTTGGGCCAAGAAGCTTGGGTTCAAGGGCAAAAAATATAAAAGTAAAGAAGGTAGTGTCCATACCTTAATACTAACTGGTGAGTTTTGAGCATTTAGATTCATTCCTCTCATTCTTACTACAACTCTACGAAGGATACATGATTATTATCCTACTTTTAGAAGATGAACACAGAGAGAAATTAAGTACCTGCCCAGTAACAGATATATGTACAGTACGAAGTGGGGCCAGACTGAATCAAGCCCAAGTCTACAATACACATCTTAACTGGGGCAAGTAACACCTTCCAGGGGCTGACACAGAGGCCACGGGCAGCTTGATGGCATCCCTGTGTCTCAGCTCCAGGGCAAGTCCTTGCAAATCAATTAAGTTCAATGTGCAAAAACACAGTGGTCCCAGAAATGTGTGCCAGGGATCAGTCCCTGGTCTATTCCAATGTGCCCTCCTTCATGCCCAGCTTCGGAGGGTAGATAAACACAGAATCTATCCTGGCTAACTGATGATAGTTTAGCCAATTTGTCAGGGGAAGACCCATTTGGAACCCCAGTGGGTTCAGCTTCTGCTGAGTTGGCCCTAATTATTTACAGCTGCCCTGCCCTCTGTCACTAAGACCATCCTCTCTCTGCAGGAAGAAGGGTAAAATGCATGAAAAGCAGAGTTTAATGAGAAATGGCCCTGCCAGCTCTGGAAGAAGATAAAGGAACAGTTGCTGTTGAAAATACCCATGTCACAATCAGAAAGCTATTGCTGAATGAACCTGGAAGTACTGAAAGGGAAGGGCCAAGAGGGAAGAGAGAAACTCTAGGGCTGCCAATTCTGCCTCCATGATGGAGCCTTTGCTTTGCTTTCTGGAATGAACCTCCATTCATTCACCATGAAGATGAATGGAATTCATCTTCAACTGTGCCTGCAACCTGGGGTAGTTGAACACTGTTCCCTCTAAATCTGATTGTCCTCTTAGCATAGATTGGAAAGAAGCTCCCAGAGACTGGGCTGGATAGCCTGGAAGAGTTAAGAGTATTTGCTCTTTTTGAGACCTCCAGAATATCTCATCCAACTGTTGACTTCATCAGCGAAGCAACCCATGTCTGTAGGTGGCTTTCAGGCTGAGGCATGGCTGAAAGGGCCACACTCCTGGGGGAAATTGGCAGGACGGGAGCTTTTTCACCTGTCAAAAGCCATTCTGGTTGGCATAAGAACAGAAATTTCTTTTTAAAATTGAACATGTTGGCCAAATTAATCCCATTAAATAAGTGACATCCCATTGAGGAAAACTCATTAAAAGAAGGATATTGCTACATTACAATTCCTTCCCTACCATAGAAATCTTAGAAAACAAATTTTTTTTAAATGTCATAGAATGTCAGAGATAGAGATAATCTTTTTTTTTTAAATTTTTTTTTTAAGATTTTATTTATTTATTAGAGAGAGAGAGCGCACAGGCAGACAGAGAGGCAGGCAGAGGCAGAGGGAGGAGCAGGCTCCCTGCCGAGCAAGGAGCCCGATATGGGACTCGATCCCAGGATGCTGGGATCATGACCTGAGCCGAAGGCAGCCGCTTAACCAACTGAGCCACCCAGGCGTCCCAGAGATAGAGATAATCTTAAAGATTATAGTCCACCTTAGAGATCATCCCATCCAACCATCTTATTTTGCCAAGCTTGGGGTAATGAGAAAAAAATTCATCAGAATATGTGAATTACCTGAGGTTTTTTTAAGCTGAAACATATAATACATGAAATATATAATGTCTCTAATATGGTTTATGAAATAAAATAATTTTGATGGCTTCTTTTAGTCTCTTAAAATAAATCTCATTATAATCTAATCCAAAGCCTCTTCTATTTTTTTAAAGATTTTATTTATTTATTTGACACAGAGAGAGAGAGAGATCACAAGTAGGCAGAGAGGCAGGTAGAGAGAGATGGGGAAGCAGACTCCCTGCTGAGCAGAGAGCCTGATGCAGGGCTCAATTCCAGGACTTTGAGATCATGACCTGAGCTGAAGGCAGAGGCTTAACCCACTGAGCCACCCAGGCACCCCTCCGAAGCCTCTTCTAAGGATAATTTGTAAAAGTTCATTATGTAAAATTCTAATTTATACTATTCCTGTGTTGACGCAAATGCCTCCTCTGGCCAGACTGAAATTCTCTCCACCACTAGAATAAGCTTCATAAATCACTTTCTTTCTAAGCCCTAACTCATTCTTGGTATGTTTTCTCAGGTTTGAATCCACTGCCTTCCCTTTATCACTATACACATCTTGACTTCCTTCTCTCTGTGTACTTATCTCTCCATTGAACTTTTAACACGGCAAAAGTTCTTGTTCCTCAGGTTTTGAGTTTCCAATGTCAATCAGAGTTTTGAAAAACTAAGCAAAGTTCAGCATGAGACACACTATTACTGTTACTAATGACAATAGCTAATATATGGAATGTGCTTAGTAAGTCAATTTATGAAGAGGATTACCTCATTATTATCATGACACCTGATGTTCTCAGGAGATTGGTGATGTATTAAAACCTCCATATCACAGACAAAAAAAGAAAAAAATAAGCTTAGAGTTAGGAAATTTGGTCCAGGTCACACCAGTAGGATATCAGTCCCCGCAGACTGATATCAGAGCCCTCTCTCTTGACTACTATGCAGTCCTGCCTATGAACTTGTGATAGACCATGGGCAGAAACAAAGCTGGAAACTAATTTAGGCCTAGATTTTCTGGGGGGCTTCAAAACCTTGTGTTGAGGGGCTGCATAGGAAAGGGCCACCTAACCCAGCCTGAGGGGCCTGAGGAAACTTTTTCATGAATTGCCCTCAGAGCTGAGTTTTGAAAGAAAGTAGGAGTTACTACAGCATAGGTATTCTTCAAGCAGTGGGAAGAACATAGAGAAAAGAACAGAGATATAAAAGAGCACGGTGTATTTGGGTATTGCATAAAATATAAGAATCATCATGTAGGTAGGTTGGTGAATAGATGGCTGGATTCATGGATAGATGGATGAGTTTTGATGGAAATTAATATTAGAGAGGAAGGTGAACTACTTCAAGAGGTAAATGTTCTAAATGCTTTACATGCACCCCTCTCACAGCATCTCTGTGGGGCAGAAGCAGTAGTCCTCTTCATCCTCATTCCAGGGTCTGAACCCAGGCAGCCTGGCATCATAGTCTGTGATATTGACCACTATACCAGCTAGCTCCTCGTATGTGTGCAGGTTTGGGTATCTTCTTTCCTAGGGCTCAGGGGCCAGGTTGGTCATTTTCAGCTGTGTGGGTCTGTGACATATAATAGTCTGAGCTTCAGCAGAAAATGAAAATAATTATACATACTTAGAGGGTTGTGCAATTACATTATCTAAAGCACTTAGCCCATAAGAGAATTAGTATTAAACAAGTACCTAGGCCAGTCTAACTGAAGATAAATATTCCCCAGAGATTTTCTTGCCAGCCTGGAGACTATGCAGAGAGGATACAAATGGCTCTGGTTGCCCCCTTACCACCAGCAAACTGTCTAGCTGACAGCCCCTCAGATATGCATCCACATGGGCTGCTTTCATGGAAAGAAACTATGAAATGAAGGTTTTATATTCAGTCAAGATGTCTTTTGTCTATCAGGACATAGAAAACAGGTTTTGTTTTTTTTTTTAAGATTGTGTTTATTTATTTGAGAGAAAGAGAGCATAAATGGGGGAGGGCACAGAGAGGGAGGAGCAGGCTTCCTATTGAGCAGGGAGCCTGACAATGTAGGGCTTGATCCCAGGACCCTGGGATCATGACCTGAGCCAAAGGCAGACACTTAATGACTGAGCCACCCAGGCGCCCTAGAAAACAGTTTTCAATGTGGCAGAACTCAGGTACATGGTACACATATCCCCCTCCTGAGGATCTCCTGGAAGATGAGCTTCACCCAACCACGAGATAATTAAGTAAACAACGAAAAACAATGGACGGTGAGCATTAAATATATATAATTATAGATTTAAGACTCAGCAACCATGAGAACAAAAGAAAGAAGAATGATATTTAAATGTTGTATGTTCTGGCAAGGTATAAATCGTACAATTAAAACATCAGGAGACAAGAAAGAGGTAAAGAGAAAAGCAGAGTGAGTTCACTGATCCATGAATGGGCAATTGGTGGGTGTCATGGGATAGCATTAAAAACTCACAAACCTTGGGGTACCTGGGTGGCTCAGTGGGTTAAAGCCTCTGCCTTCAGCTCAGGTCATGATCCCAGGCTCCTGGGATCAAGCCTCACATTGGGCTCTCTGCTTAGCAGGGAGACTGTTTCCTCCTCTCTCTCTCTGCCTGCCTCTCTGCCTACTTGTGATCTCTGTCAAATAAATAAATAAAATCTCTAAAAATAAAAAAAATATAAATAAAAACTCACAAACCAGATAATAAAGATCAAACAAGGAAACACGGGCTGGAAACATTTTTAAAAGGGACTAAAAAAGATACCCTCCCCTAAAGAAATACAAAAATAACTACTAAGAAAAGTATAAAATGTAAGTACTAAAAAAAATAAAACCTTCCTAAATATGAAAAGCAATTTCTTAAAAAGAAAACACATCATATAGAGAATAAACCACAAAAAAACACAATACAGGACACAGAGTATTTATAAAATAATTTGAAAAGGACCAAATGTAAATGCCATACCAATAAATGTGCATGGGCTTTATTGACCTATCATAAGAAAAAAATGTCTCAGTGATGCTCACAAAGCAAGACTCAACTGTATGCTGTATTCAAGAGATGCAACTAAAATAAAGTGACTCAGAAAGGTTGAAAATGAATGGATGGGCAAGGATAAACCAGGAAAATGGAAATAACAAGGCACCAAGATTTCAGATTGTGATGTATCAAATACATAGAATTCAAGCCAAAAGTCAGTAAAGGTTAACAAAGGACCATTTTAAATACTAAGTGTTAAAATTCACTTGGGGCACCTGGGTGGCTCAGGGTTAAAGCCTCTGCCTTTGGCTCAGGTCATGATCTCAGGGTCCTGGGATTGAGCCCCGAGTCGGGCTCTCTGCTCAGCAGGGAGCCTGCTTCCACCTCTCTCTCTCTCTCTGCCTGCCTCTCTGCCTGCTTATGATCTCTGTCTGTCAAATATATAAATAAAATCTTAAAAAATAAAATAAAATTCACTTAAAGTTCAAACAGTTATGAATATTATGCACCAAAGGAAATAGAAGCTTCCTTTATGAAGCAGAACTCCAAAAAAGAGAAATAAGTAGAAACATACTAAAAACAGGAGACTTTAACACACCACCCTTAGCACAAGATAGATCAAGTAGACAATTTGTAGTCTTACACACTTCATCAATACATAGAAAAGAATAAAAAAATAAGCTAAATTCCAGACTCATAAAAGCGAAACAAAACAACCATCAGTACAGTAACAAAATACACCAAAATATAACACAAGGAAAGAAACAATATGAAAGCAAATTAATGGGAAAGACAACAGAAAAACAGCATATCTAATTAAGAAAACAAGATATGACATATGATCTCCCTGATATGAAGAAGTAGAGATGCAACATGGGGGGGTTGGGGAGTAGGAAAAGAATAAATGAAACAAGATGGGATCAGGAGGGAAACAAACCATAAGAGACTCTTAATGTCACAAAACAAACTGAGGGTGGCCAGGGGGAGGGATGTTGGGAGACGGTGGTGGGGTTATGGACATTGGGGAGAGTATGTGCTATGGTGAGTGCCGTGAAGTGTGTAAACCTGGAGATTCACAGACCTGTACCCTTGGGGCTATTAATACATTATATGTTAATAAAAAAAAAAAAGTCTCAAGCTAAGGCTGGTGAAACAGGAAGTAGAAGAAATCTGAGGTTTTGATGACTATTTGGAGATGTTGCACTATTTGGAGATGGTGTCGCTTTCCACCTCCTGATTTCCCATTTTGTAAGCAAAATAAATATCAGTTTGGTTGACTTGAAAAAAGAAAACAAGATGTGAATTTTTTAAAACAACAAAGTAAACAAAGCACTAGCTAACTAAATTGAGGGGGGAAGCAAAAAAGGCAAAAATTCACAAAATCAATGACATTGAGGGAAACAAATTCATTGAAACAGAAATTCTTTTTCTTTTTTAATAAGACTACTTTGCAGACCTCTATACAAATATACTTGAAACCCTGGATGAGTGGATAATTAACTAGGAAATATGTTTTCCAAAATTGACCTGAGTAGATGCAGAGTTTATAAAGAAAAATTTCTATAGAAGAAACAGAAGGTTCCTAAATTGCCTGTATAAATTAAAATTTGAAAAATTAAAAAAAATAGACTTTAAGAAAAAAGTCTTAACAATGGAGAGGGGATGCGAGACCACCTATTCTGCAGTGATTCCCATTTTGATTTATTTTATTTTTTTCTTGTCTGTTAAACTCTCTTCTGCTATTTCCCTCCATTCATGTAAGTCCGTGTTCTTGGGTTGAACATTGGTTCAGAAAGAATTTTCTTATGTCAACTTCTTGGGGCTCCAATTCATTCTAAGAGATCTCTAGTAACTTCATCAATAATGTAATTTCAGTTCATTTTTCTTATACCTCATCCCAAATGGTAAATAGGCCTTTCATATACCCTTCTGAAAAAATCTTATTCTTGCTTGAAATATTAATTTCTTAAAGCCAAGGGAAAAAAATTCCAAAGAGATTTGGCTTTAAATTTGAAATAGGTACTTTCACAGTCAGACTTGACAAGTGGCTTATGAATTATCTGAACTGAAACTTGTCACATTTCTTTCTGAACTTCTAGAGGAGTCATCTCAGTGGTCTGCTCTCTCCCCTCAGGAGCATTTATGTCGCTGCTTTATGAACCAGTAGGGCAGTGGGTCAAACAATAGATTCTTCTGATGATATATCTACTTTTGCCATCTCTGAAGATACTACCATCGTGGTCAGAATGTTCTGTTCTGTTTTCTCTGAATTCCATCAGGCTTCCAGCTAGTTTCATAATCAACCCTAGTGAAAATTATTGACATGAATAATCTAAAGTTGTAAACAATTTGCATGGTTCATGCTGAATTAATCATTCTTATTTTAATGAGAATAATAAAGTGCGGAATAACCTTTGTTAGCAAGTGATAATTAAAACTACTGCTATTGATGATTCTTTTTCCTTGAATTTTCTTGGGTTTTTATTGAGCCAGACTCTTAAGAAATAATGTTAATCAGACCAGTGCTATTTTTTCATCTATATTTGATGATATCAGCAGAAGTTCTTTCTACTGTCCCCTAAAAATGAAAAGAAAATCAAGCTCTTCTTCTAGAAGGGTTGTAATGAATGTACAGATAACTCTGTACAAAAAGTCAGATGAGACTGTATCTGTTTAGTTTCAAAGAGGAAAATGCAATTGCTTATAAATTTTTTTTCTGAAATATTCTCAATAGAGTAAAAGTTGAAAAATGCTAGCAAATATCCTGGTTTTGGTTTTTGTTTTCTTTTTAAGATTTTATTCATTTATTTGACAGAGAGATCACAAGTAGGCAGAGAGGCAGGCAGAGAGAGAGGGGAAAGCAGGCTCCCTGCTAAGCAGAGAGCCCGATGCGGGGCTCAATCCCAGGACCCTGGAATCATGATCTGAGCCAAAGGCAGAGGCACAGCCCACTGAGCCACCCAGGTGCCCCAAATATCCTGGTTTTAATCCTTCATTTGCCATGGCTCTCATCAGTTTCCTTCTTTTTGTGACTTCTCTTCCTACTAGAGCTTAAGACAAATTTTGTTTTTCATCATTATTTCAGGTTAAATTCAGTTGGGAAGGAAGTGAAAGAAGCATGGGAATTGATAAGCACAAAAATTCAATTCTAATGAAACTTATTTTGCATTTTTCAACCTTCAAAGAAGAATTACAGTTAGGTATGGGGGCACTTTGTTCTGCTGCAGTATCAATGCCCACTGACTTATTCAGCAAGTGTTTCTTACGTGCCAACCACTGGAAGGAATGTTGCTGGGCTCTGGGGATACCATGGTGAGGCAAACAAGACAGAGACCCAGCCCCCACAAAGTATAGAATCTAGTCAAGAAGACATTAATTAAATAAGTAAGCAATGGTACAGGCAAGAAAGGAAGAATAGGTGGCATGATGAGCATGTACCACAGGGAGACCTAGAAATTCTATCAGGATAGGAGAAGTCTTCTCTAAGGACATGACGTTGTAGTTGAGAACTGAAGAAGGGTATATACACTAGGTACAAGAGTAGGGGGTGGCAAGGGTAATCATGTAGGGGAATGGACTGTACCCAGCTTCTATAGGAGGAGGAAGGTTGATGTAATGAAGAACCATCAGAAGTTATTCATAAGATAATTTCACAGTCATGCACCAAAAATTTTTGAGAAGGAAAAATGGAAAAATGGGTTACTATATTCAACACAGAATAAGATGGGTTACCGTACTCAACACTAAATAATCTCTGGATTCTATTACTATCATTTTCCATTTCAACATGCTATCCCCTGCCTCTCTGTAGAGAGCTGCTCACCTAGCCAGCTTCCAAACTCTTCTCTCAGCCCCCAGGCAGGGGCCCCCTTCAATGTGTATTCTACAGTCAGATCTGTGACATAGCAGAAGTGTTCCTTGAATACACAAAATTAATGTATTGGCCATTCAACAAATAAATACATGTGAAGCAGGTTTGTAATTAGCAATACTGACAGCTAACTGCTGCCGAGTATATACCATTATGCCAGTCATGTCATACGGGTAGGGAGCTTTTCATAACAATTTTATGCCATCATTTTACCTGAGGACAGAAAGGTTAAACAACTTCCCCAGGGTTACATGCCTAGCAAAGCTGGGCTTTTAATTCAGCATAGAGTGATACATGTCAATTATTTCTCAATAAAACTGGGGGGGGAAAAAAAAAACTCTATCTCTAGACTGTGAGAGTTTAGCCACTATTCCATCTTGTCTCTTTTAAGACAAAATCTTGGGGCACCTGGGTGGCTCAGTTGGTTAAGCGGCTGCCTTTGGCTCAGGTGGTGATCTCAGGGTCCTGGGACTGAGCCCCACATTGCATTGGGTTCTCTGCTCAGCGGGGAGCTGGGAAACCAGCTCTATTTCTGCCCATCTCTCCTTCCCCCGACCCCTTGCTCCTGCATACTCTTCCTCTCAAATAAATAAATAAAAATCTTAAAAAAAAAAAAAAAGAGAGAGAGAGAGACAAAGGCTCTTGCTCACATAGAGATTATAACCTCTTTGGAAAGAGGCAGGGAACATGACGGAAATTCAATAAACCAGTAAATAAATACTGGAGTATTTGTGATTAACTTTACAGAGGAATGGGAGTGATTGGGGAATACTACTTTTGAAAGGGTTTTCAGAAATGGCTTCTCAGGGGAGGGGCCCTAGAACTGAGATCTAAAACATAGAAAAAAGTTCTATGAAGAGGCAAGGAAAAGATTCCCAGCAGAGGAAATTGCAACTGCACAGATCTGAAGAAGAGTGAGACTGGTAAGAGAAGCCAGAGCAAGGAGGTGAAAGTAGAATGAAATAAACCAGATAATGGAAGACCCTGTGCCCCAGTGGGAGGTTTGAAGGTCATGTGAAGGACAACAGGAGGCCCCTGGACATTTGAAAACAAGGACTAGGATAAAAAGGATCTGATTAATAATTTTAGAATTTCACATTAACTTCTGTTTGAAGAATAAGTAACAGGAGTCAAGAGTAAAAGATGGGAGACTAACTCAGAGTGACTGCCATCAATGCAGAAATGACCGTGGTTTGTAGTAGGGTATTGACATTGGACATGGAGAGAAGGGAATAGAGATAGAAATGAAAAGTCTTGCTAATGCATCGAATGTAGAGAATGAAAAGAACAGAAGAACCAAAGATGACTCCTAGACATTTTGGCTCAGATGACAACAAATGGTGATCTGTCCCCAGGGAGGGAAGGGAGGTGCAAGTTTTCAGGGGAAAGTCACAAGTTCCAGTTTGAATGTGAAGTCTGAACTACCTCTCACTTTCATGTGAAGGTATAAAGTACAGAGTTGTACATGTGAGGTTGGAGCTTAGGGCTCCAACCTTGGGAATGTGAAGGGTCATCGACAT
Source organism: Taxidea taxus jeffersonii (assembly GCA_003697995.1). Lineage (NCBI taxonomy): Eukaryota > Metazoa > Chordata > Mammalia > Carnivora > Mustelidae > Taxidea > Taxidea taxus. Next base: position 139,972 of record ML111438.1, on the reverse strand, counting down.
GCAGATGGTCTTAAAAGCTGTGGCAATCATCTAAGAGCAAAGGAACAAAAAGGCATGGTCCATGGTTCCTAGACATTGCTGGCTAATTCATCATCCCTCCTGGGGGCTCAGATTCCCTATGAGCTAAATGATAGCAAAGCAATAAAAATATTGCCTGCCTCAGGCTAAAGGAAGCCAGGACAAATCCTCTTTCCTTTCCTTCATCCTTGATTGTTCCTCTGCATTACTGGCAAGTAAGGAGATATTTTTATTCTTTTCCCTAACAGGTTTGAAAGATCGGGGTGAGCCTCGTAGAGCAAAAAAAGAATAATTCTTCCAACACAGTTCAACCTTCCTGGTACTGAATCCCACACGTACCCTTGCAGATAAAGCTCCAGGAAGTGCCCTGTTCCTTTTCCTTTCAGGGATGTTCACGAGAGTGGGGCCAGCAAATCTGACCAATCAGAGTTGACATTCCACAGTCTGGTGAAGTGAATAAGCACAAATTTCTGTATACCAACCACGAAATCATATCTGACAACTCAGTTCAACACCCCGATTTACCAGCACGCAGGAGATCCTTTTGTCAGTCATTCAACAAGCATTTACTGAGTGCCCTCAGGGTGCCAGCTACTGGATGGAGCTCCTTTTGTGAGCAAGCAGGCGGACGCACTGCCATGAAAATAGAAATTTAATCACTTGTTCATCCAAGCATTTCCCCTCAGCTTTTCCAATAGGCATTTTTGTGAATGACTAACAGAGTGGCTGCCGCAAAAGCAGCCTGCAAATCCCAGCCAGAGCCCCTGAGAGGAAAGATGACTCACCGGCACCTGATGCTCAGCCTGTTTCTTTCAGAAGAGTAGGAACGGAATCGTAATGTCCTGGGTAGAACGACCCAGATGCCCTCCTGAATCCCATGTGGGTCATAATGGCTTCTTCCTCCCTCACCTGGCAATGATGATTTCAATCCAGAGAAAGTTTAAACTGTGAAAAATCCAATTTTGCTGTCAAGCTGACTGAAAAACTGGCAAAAGGAGTTTTTCTTCTGTCAAGCAATACCACATTTTTGTTGTGAGTTCTTTTCCTTTGGAAAATGCTGAAGGCATACAGTGTTTTGCGCTGACTTGTGTCTCAGTTCTGGCTGCTCTAACAAATGTTATATAAAAACAACAAACATCTGTTTCTCACAGTTTTGGAGGCTGGGTGCTGGCAGATCAAGATCAAGGTGCCAGCAGATTTCTGTCTAGTGAAGACCTTCTTCCTGGTTTGCAGAGGGCTGCCTTCCTGCTGTGTCTTCACATGGTGGAGGGCAAGCTCTGGCCTCTTTTTCTTCTGAGGACACTAATCCCATCATCGGGGCTCTACCAACCTGACCTTATCTAAGCCTAATTAACTTTCAATGGCCCCACTCCAAATACCATCTCAGATCTCTGTGTGATATGAGGGGGGGACCAAACATGTGGTCTGGAACAACTCGCTTGCAATATACTAGAGTGACCGCTTCCAGTACGTCTTCCACTGCCGGATTTCCAAGGAATTTACCAGCTTACATATGGGGCCATGCCATCCCTCACTCTGATACTTATTCAAACAGAGGTTCAAGTGTGCCGAGTAAGCCCTGGGTCACAATTCAACAAAGCTCCGACACCCCTGTGTAAATAGTCAAACAAATTTGCTCTTGGAAACTTTTTGGCTATTTCAGCATCCCCTGTATTTGTCTTGGGGCTTCCCACCCAGGCTTACTTATCTCATTGCTTGGTCCCCTGGGTGGCGCGATCTCTTCTTCCCAAGGAGACTAGATATCTAATTAACCTAAAATGCTGATGTCTACTAATGGTTTTTCTTGGTCTTCCTGTGAAGTTTCTGTTCAAGTCATGGATCTGGCCACTGCAGTGCCCACTGATAATTCCGTGCTTCGAATTTTTATTGCATAAGCATTGTTATCACTCTTGGAGCATTTTTTCCTATATTAACTTTTCATCACACCTTATGATTTGTTTTGTGGCTCTTGAGAGAGATAACCTTATTTTATCATTGTCTTAATTGTTTTTATTCTTTTAATTAGAGCACCCCTCACAATGCTTTGCACTAAAGGTTCATCCAGTCAGACTCTGTGAGGGTGAATTGAATTTACATGATGGTAACTTCTAGAAGTATAGTCTAAGGCATAAATATAATAGAAGCATTTCAGATATTCTAGCAAGTGGGTAGGAAAGATAATTTGGTGTTAGAAGGATTTTGAGGCCCTTTAACAAAACCATATATACGCTATTGATGCAGAAAACTATCCCTAATGGCTGCTAACTCTGCCCCAGCTCTGGCCTCAGTGTGACATCATCACCCAAATCCACACAGTACTGATTAGTAACAGGAAACAAATTATTAATTCACTAAATTATAGTGAGAAGAACCCAGACTATGAACTTGACACTAGCAGAGGATAATTTTCCCTATGGCAGAAGTCTGCTAAGAAAAGCAAAGTAGCATGAGAAGTAGATGCCTGATGAATATGGGATAAGAGTTAAACTGAGATATTTCCAATGGACTTTGGACAGCTATGCATGGTCTTTCCTTCTTTAGAAGGATCACATTGTGGTCACTTGGAATTGGAACTCCAATCCTTTAGGAAATGCCTAGAGTCACCATGACAAATTCTTACTCTTCGACCTTCTTTTCTAAAGTTTATATAAATCTGCATCTTCTGAATACTGTATCTTCATCTTATTTCAAAACTCTCCACCTTTCCCCCATGTCCCTAGGGCAGCATTTCTGTGCTACTTATTATTATCACTCTCAGTGGGATTCTGCCTATTTCCTACCTGGAGGACAACTTCCTGATAGTCCTCTCTTTCTATGCTCAATCTGGAAACTCCCAAATCTGGGAGTACATCAAGAAAGTGAGACAGTTTTTGGAGTTTATGCTAAGGAGATCCAAACTCCAGGCATCTATTGGAGAAAAAAGGGAGCATCATAAATAATTATTGGAGATCAGACAGGCAGATGGTGTATGGTTATTATGTATAGAGCTGTAGGGCAGCAGGAAGCTTAGAAAGGAGCAAACATTAAAGTAGGAGGCATAATAGCACTCGATTTTAACTCTATAGAAGTCAAATGTATGATGGTATAATAAGAATTCCAATTATTTTAAAAAAATAACCTGAAGTGAAATAACTTGATTAATGTCACAACTTGAAATAAAGCTGAAATTTGACCAAAGTTCTGTCTGATTCACGCTTCTCTGCACTTCCCATTGTAGGCTGTACCCAAGTATTGCTGAGCTCCAGGATTCAGCCACCGTATTCCTATTGACTTTCTACTGGTTTTCTGTAGGATGTCCTTCTCTGACAATATTGATTTCAAATTGAGTTGTAAAAGTCAGAGAAATACATGCATGAAATATCTTGAATGTTATCTCACCTTATACATTTACTTCCTTATCCTCTTTCTTTTTTTTTTTCCCTTATCCTCTTTCTAAAATAGATCAAGTCAAATGAATTTCCCAACATAAGTATAAACTAATGTTCCTAAAGCTTGAATGAACCTTCATTTTCTGGCCCCACAATCCATCCAACAGAGTTTCTACTGTTTTTTCTCCCATTCCTCTTTACTGAGAGCTCTGAATATCAGTAATTCTGCAGGACCCTCCTCCAAGTCCTGAAACTCCTCAGAGGACCTGGCCCAACTCTGGAAGATTCCTCCTCCAATATTCTAGGTTCTAATAACTCCAGCAAATTTTTTTTGTTTCCTGAGAGTGGTAAATATTTCCTGTAGCTATTCATTGACATTCCCTTTTAGCCTTTTCAACCCTCCATCCTGTGTAATGGCACCAGACATCGGAATCTTTTCTACCTCTGGCTCACTTTGTCTTAGTAAGGAATCTAAATAGTTGGTATCCCTGCTCGCCAAAGTCCAATCAGCACAACACCGTCAATGTCATAGACTAGTGTGTTATTCTTTGGAGTGTCAAGATGACCAACCTCTCTCCAGACTACATTGTGGCAGACAGTAGGAGAGTTGACATAGCCCTGAGCCTAAAAGGAAGGAAGGAAGGAAGGAAGGAAGGAAGGAAGGAAGGAGAAAGGAAGGAAAGAAGAAAGGAAGGAAGGAAGGAAGGGGGAAGGAAAGTGGTAGGGAGGAAGGAAGGAAGGTAAAAAAGGAGGGGGGAGGGGAGGTAGAGAGAAAGAGAGAGAGGAAAAAAAAAAGAAAAGAAAAAGCGACAAGAAACAAAAAACCAATCCTGCTTTGAATATATTCTGTACTATAAGTCACAGGGGTGCTTTTTAACCTTAAATAATGATATCTTTAATCAAATGTTCTTTGCTCCTGGTTTATCAGATAAAACCAGATAAAAAGCTAATATAAGAGGGATGAGCTCAAATAGGAACTTGATGGAAAACATGAGATAAACTTTTGGCTTTGGCTCTTATAAATTCCCTGGGGCTCCTGCTGCTATATTTGGTCTTCTGAATTCCAGTCCACATCATAAATACGGTAACGAAGAGGAGCCTGATGAAACTGATACACTGGCTGCTCCTGCCTTCCAGGCTGTAATTCACACGTCAACAGCAGTTATTCTTATTTTTCTGCGTCATTCCCTCTCCAGGGACAACTTTAAATTATCTGTGGGTAGACAGTTCAGCCAACTAAAAGTAAAATTGTTAAATTTTCATAAAACAGATTCTGTACAAATAAAGAAAGTGGGCATAAAAACACCTCATTCTCTTTTTGGAGTATTTTTATTCTATTTGCTTCCTCTCTTAACACAATAGCCAAGGTCATTCAACCCAGAATGGGCTACTTGCTGAATATATGCTCATACCTTCAGAAAATATTTAGTGACCGTTGCCATGTACCATACCTGTATACTAAGTTCTAAGGATAAAATGACCAAGACAGAGCCCCAGGTATTCTGGAACTTAGAATCTAGAGAGAAATACAGATAAATAGACAAGCAATATGAAATGCTCAGACAGAGAAGTAGAGAATATGAAAGTACTAAGCCTGTGTACTGACCACTGAGTAAGGGTAGGCAGGGATCCCCACTGAGGAGGGGCAGGTGGGGACGCCATTGAGTGGAGGTAGGCAGCGATCAGAGAAGGCCTCCTGAGGGTGATATATAACACTGAGATAAAGACTTTAATGTTAGTCTTTTCTTCAACAAATATTTATTGAGCATTTGACCTACACAAGCATTTTTATAGGCCCTAGGGAGATAGTAATGAGTTAAGACATAATTCCTGCCCTCCAGTAGCTTACTGAGACAGATGTATATTCTTGATTGAAGTAGTGGTAACAGCTAAAAGAAACTAACGCAAAGAAATTGAAGAAATAGGGATAAATTGTAAATATAAATAAAATTTATTTTAATAAAAATAAAATAATAAAAAATAAGGACATAGAAAGTGATTGAATAGTTAAGAAAACACCCTTTGATTAGCAGGCACAAAAATATAAATGAGCAAAGTGAGGAAGCCAGACCGTTGGCTCTTTTTTACCAATTGGTGGTTATAACAAATCATACACAGTTATCTGGAATGCAATACAGCTTGTGCTGTCCCCATATCTGGGGGCTTGCTTTGGTGGCTCCAGTGATCTTGGCCACACTCACAAACCGGGGGTGAAGTCCAACATGGCCACAGCAAAACAGACAAAGAGGAGAGTGACCTGAAGACAGAGATGTTGACAGAAGCCAGATTCATGCAGATTTGATGTTAAGATGCAATGGGCAGTTTTTGGAGACTTTTGAGAAAAGTGCCATAATGTGATTATTATTTGAAAAAGATCACTTGTTACTCCAGGGTAGACTTCAGTGAAGCAAAAGTGGAAGTGACCAGCTAAGGGCCCTTTATGATATCCTGGCAATGTATTCTGATGGCTTGAACTAGGGTGGTAAAGGCAGAGGTGATGAAAAGGGACTTTTAAGAATCTTTTGAAGATAATCCAACGTGTCTTACAGGTGGACTGGATGGAGGTGGGTCAATGAGAGAGAGAGATTACCCAAAAGAGGGTTCTGCAAACTGGACTCACCACTCAGCCCTACAGCAACATGGAGTGTGTTCCTTTTGTTGCCCCAGACACTTGTCCAGAGAGATAGCATTGCCTCTCTTCTGCTACTTTCATGGAACCAGTAGATTCAACAGAAGATGGGTGTTCCTCACCCCTGACTACCAGTGGAAAGATGAAATGTGAGCTCTGTAAAACTATTTCATCTCTTTAATTCTTAAGTTCCTCTTTTAAATGAAAGTAATCAAGGCACCTGGGTAGCTCAGTCAATTAAGCATCTGACTCTTGATTTTGGATCAGGTCATGATCTCCGGGGTCATGGGATCAAGCCCCGACTGGGGCTTCACATTCAGCACGGAGTCTCCTTGTCCCTCTCCCTCTGTTCCTTCCCCACTCATGCTCTCTCTTCTTCTTTCTCAAATAAATGAATCAACAAAATCTTAAAAATATATAAAATAAAGTAGAAGTAATCACTGACAGGACCAAATGAGGATGTGGAGCAACAGGAACTCCCACTCATTACTGATGTGAATGCAAAATGGTGCTGACCACTTTGGAAGACAGTCTGGCAGTTTCTCTAAAAATTAAGCATGCTATCCTTCAGTAAACAAAGGGATAAAAAAACTGCAGTACATCCAGACAACAGAATATTATTCAGTACTAAAAATAAATGAGCTATCAAGCCACGAAGTCATGGAGGAAGTTTAAATGTGATTTACTAAGTGAAAGAAGCCAACCTGAAAAAGCTATGTACTGCAAGGTTCCAACTCTATGACATTCTGGAAAAGGCAAAACTATGGAAACAGTAAAAGGTCAGTGGTCACCAGGGGTGAGGTGGAGGAGAAATAAATAGGCAGAGCACAGAGGATTTTTAGGGTAACAAAAATACTCTGTATGTTATCACAATGATGGATACATCTCATTATAAATTTGTCTAAACTCAGAGTACACCATACCAAGAGGGAAGCCTAGGGTAAACTACAGACTCTGGGTGGTTATGATGTATTAAAATAGGTTCATCCTTTGTTCAAAAAAAAAAAAAAAGGAATGTATCATTCTGGTGAGTGAGGTTATGCCTGTGCCAAGGTAGGGAATATATTAAAGATATCTATACTTCCCTCTATATTTTGTTGTAAACCTAAAAATGTTCTAATAAAATAAGTTCTTACAAAATAGTAAAGTAAAATGAGGTAATAATATCCACTTTATAGGGTTGCTATGAGACTAAGTGAGCACCTTCTATGGGCAACATCCTCCCATTGGGGTGCCATCTTTACATGGAGTGAAGGCAGCATTCTCTATGAAATATTAGTTCTCTGCATTGTTAATAAGTACTCTCTGGGAAAATGTTCCTATATTCAAATACAATTGTAACACACCAAGTTAAAATGTCTTCTCACAATTGGGGATTCCAGAGCCTGCAACAGGCTCAGATGCATGGTGACTTTTAAAGCAGTTTTTAGCATAGGACCTTATTTTCTAGAGTATCTCCTTCAGCGACTTCGATGTGTCACATCCTGGGAAGTACTGTGGTTAAAGCAGCATATCCTGGGGGACCCTGGTCAACACTCAGCAGAAATAATCAGTAACCCACTCACCTCTCTGGAGGGAAGCAGATGTGATGAGGGAGGGGATGGGTGATGTGGAGGAGTGGACTCTGAGGTCAACTCCAAGAAGTTAAGTGCCAGGCAAGGTGCTAGAGTCACATGGAACTGGGAGGACAATGCAATCAGGGAGTCTGAGGCCAGAGATCAGAGGTGGAACCCCAACTCTAAGAGCCCCAAAGCTAGGAGAACTGGGAGAATGGAGGAGTGTTGAACACAGGGCATCAGAGATGCCTATCTTTGGTTTGGCATTTTCTCTGTGGACGAAGGGTAAGGTCTCAAAGAGGCAAGGACTGATTTGCATGGATTTGCCAATGGACATAAATGGGTCACTTTCCACCAAGGCAGGTACCTCTTTTGGAGCAGTGAACATGTAGAGACCCCTTGGAGGTAGGGGGGTGGTAGGCGGGGCTCAAGGCAGGAATAGGGGAGAGGAACCCAAGATGGACCCCAACGGTGAATAGCTTGTTTCTCTGTGTCGCATAGGCTCAGCTAGAGCCCCCCAAGATTTCTCTCATCCTAGGTCACAAGTTCACAGAGGAGTCCCATGCAAGACCTAGGTATCTCCAAAAACAGCCAGAACTTTGAAGCACCTGAAAGATACAACCACGTTCCTTTCTTACCCTCTTCCTATGTTCGAAGTTCCATTCTTCCATTTTGAGTGTATTCTTGGCCAATCTAGGAACACACAGAAGTCCATTTTTAAAAACATCGTGAGCCAGGAATTTAGGCTTTCACTCAGCTGTTTCTTTGGCAAAGTTCCTCAACACATTTATCATCTACCCACTCACCAGTATCACAAATCAATTTATTTTTCGACTGCGGTATGGATGTTTCAGAACGATGTCACTACAACAGCTCCATCCTGCTCATCCAAGTACCCATAATTGGGTTTAGCTGACCTTAACTGAGCACTTTCTAATGCTCGGGCATTGAACCAAGCTCCTACAAGCTTTATTTCATGTAATTCCCGCAAGTGTCATAACAAAGAGGAGGGGATTTTCTCCTCCCCCCTCAGTTTTACTGATGAAAATATGGAGAGGTTGGACAAAATCCAAGATCCCACAGAGATTAAGTGGCAGAACTGGGATTCAAACCAGCTCTAGCTTAACAGTCCTGAATCAGACACTGAATAAGAAATTCTAGTCTAACTCCAGCACCAAAGTAGGAATCTGAAGATGTGGATTCCAGTTCCAACTCTGCAGTTCATCGTCCAAATGGGAAAGTCACTTGCTAAGAAGAAATTTATTTCACATTTATTTAAAATTTTCTCATTTATAATAAAGACAAGGGATTATGAGATGATCATATTTAAAGCCCTGTCAACTACAAGAGTCTGTAATTGTGCTTGTTTTTCTAAATTTAGTACACAGATACTAATTGCATTTTTCCTTCTGAAAATAGTTGCAATGAAAGGTTTTGGATTTTTTTTTCCCCATTCAGCCCTTTGAGGCCATCTTGGACATTCCTCTGGAATGCTTGCCCTTGTGCACCCAGGATCCGTCCCCCTTCTCCAAAAGTGTCTCATTTCCTGGTAGGCAATTCGGACTCTGGCATGTGGGGCCGAGGGCACAGTCTGGGCAATAGGGTGATTCTGAGCAGCTACTTCCCTCTGTTGGGTTCTGCCCTTCCTCGGGCAGGTTTCCTGGACTCTCCATCAATACAGTGTGCTCTCTGATGGCCAGCCAACCGTTCTCCTTCCTCTCCTTTTCTTTCTTTTTCCTTTCTGTTCTATTACTTTTCTTTCAATTCCTTTCTCTTTTTCTTTCTGAATAAATCTTTTGAAATTGCCTTTGCATTTGGTTGGTAACGCCCTCAAGAAAACTGGTCTCCTTAAATCAACATGCCTTATTTTCACCCGAACAAAGGTTTGCACCTAAGTCAAACCTCCACTATATTCACCAGACCTGATGTCCAAAACTTCCAAGTATCAAATTGTAGGCCAGTGATTCAAAATCGGAAGATTTGGGAAGAAGTCCCATTGCTGCCTCCTAAAACCTGTGTGACCAAGCTCAGGTCAATAGCTTCCTGTGCCTCGGTTTTCTTAGCTCTAAAATGGGAACGACCCGGGCTCGGTTAGCAAGTGAGGACACAAACAGCTGTCACATGGTGGGAGCTCACTATTCATTTGGTCTTTAAGGGGCTGAAAGTGTGGTATTCTGTAGGCAAGTTCCAGAAGAGGAATTCCAACAAGGACATGAGTCCTAGCAGCAGAAAGGTCTAAGCATAGATCTTTCCAGCATGAGGTCCATGTTCATTTGAATCTTAGACTCTTGCATTTCAGCTTCAAAAACCGTCAGAAACTAGAGGTGCACTGAGTGGCTACTGAGCCCAGCTCTGCTGAGCCTTTTACCTGGGCTGGCTTCCTTTGGGCTATGCCACACCAGCCAGCAAGCAACTGAGGGAAGAATGCTCTGTGGTTGTTTCTTCGGGACCAGCCTGGCTCAGAAATTGGGTCCAGCGTGGACCTCTCCCAGCCCAAGATGGTTGCTCTATTACAAACTCCTTGATTCTTGTCCATGAGCATGATTCACTCCAAGTTCTTTTTATATTCCAGTGAGGAACTACTAAATAAGAAGTATATGAATGAGCAAGTGGATGAGCAAACAAAGAAATGAATCAGTGAAAATCTTCCCATATTTTCTGGATCAAACATTTGAATAATGTCTATCCCTGAGCCCTTACCTTACGTCACCACTATGCAGCCCTGATTCTGGTTAACTCCTGTTTCTTTGTGTGTGAGCTGTGTGGCCTGAATATGATCTCATTTGGTGGAATCATGAAATGAACTCTTTGAAGCTGCTTCACCAACTCTATTTTCTGTCACTACAAATGTGGAAAAGAGGTGACCATGGCAAAATAATAGCTAGAAGTATTATGACTACATGATTTCTAGAGGTTTTGGTTGTCTGTTAAGTTAGGAGAGACAGAGGTCTGAAAAAAAAAAAAAACTAGACAAAATATAAATATAAACCAAGCTGGCATTCTCCATAGAGGAATATATTTTTAAACTTGAGTAAAAATAATATTAGTCTAATAAATATAGCATGATATTAGGATAATAGATATAGCAATGTGTGTTTTTTGAAATTTTTTGTCTCTTTTTAAGAAGGGAACCAAGAAACTGTAGACTCAAGTCAACTCAACAAAATAACAATCATTAATTGGGAAACTACTGTGAATTTATTCATTGCCCAGTCAGGAAATAAAAATCTTTCCCTACTTGATGCCAGACTATGAGCTGTGGACACAAGGAGCCAATCATTGCCTTCCCAGGCTCCTCACAGTTTAGTGGGGGGTCTGATGCATAGTATGACCAGGGCAGCCACTTAAGAGCTGTGTTGATAGAACACAGAGGATGAGGCATCCTCCTCCACCTCAGAAGGTCTGGGAGGATGACCCGTAGGTCCTATAGATGAGAAAGTATCCTCTGGCACATGATGGAAAATGGAAATTTGGGGGAACCCTTGCCCACCAAGCTCTCTTTAAAGCTGTGTTCTAGGGGCTGAGAACATGGGTCCCTGCCTCAAAAAGCATACATCCTAGTGAGGGAGAAAGGGGGGGGAATAAATGCAGAGATACAAGCAAACACAGGTAAATAAATAGGTCCACAGCCAAACAAAGTCAGAGGATAACTTCAAATAATGTGCATATTATAAATAAAACAAAATGGGGTTATAGAATGAGTGACAACTGGAGGGATCAATGAAGGACTCTCTCAGGAGGTGGCATATAAGCTGTAGTTTCCAAACATGCAAAATTGTGGAAGAAAGCAAGAGCATATCACATATTGGGGGCACCACTGAATGAGGGGCACAATGATGGGTGAGGCTAAAGAGATGGTGGCAACACTGAGTCCCATACCAGGGAACTTGGACATTATCTTATGGTCACCAGGGACCCACAGTAGGATTAAGGATAACACAGGGGACAGATCTGACCTACAGCTCAGCAGTGCTTTGTTCAATCACTAAGAAAATCAGTGGCATAGAGCCTGGGTTAGAGAATTCCTCTCAAGTCTTCATTGGAAAGACTGAAACAATCAACATGGTCTCTTTCTCTTAAAAGAGCCAATAATGTAAATGATATCTAATGTCATTCCTCAAAACAAAAATGTGACCCTGATCATATTCCTGGTCAAGGCTCTGAAGCCAGGTTCTTACAGAAATGACCACAAAGATTCCATGTAATGAAATATATACAACCTCCTTATGGTATCCAGGTTCAGAAGGACATAGAAATCAACTAAAGATCCTAAGAATCCCATCCACCCACACAATACTCTGCAGAATAGGAGGAAGGGCTCCTGGGGGCTTCCAAGAGAAAGAGAAGCTTCCTGAAGTGAGAAGAGTGTGTCCTGAGCTAGAACATGTTCCCAAATGGGTTGTGTGACCTTGCGTGTAATTTCCCTGCTATAGAGGGTCCTGAGAGCCAGAACACAGGAATCAGGAGCTGTCAGGGTCCATTCCTTAAGTCAAGACCTTCACATTCAAGGCAGAATATCACGAAGTTTTAATATGCATAGTTTATCCATAACTGCATTGAGCATTCAGGAGTGAGAAGAAGGTCTGTGAGCCTGGCAGGCCGTAATGGCTTCCTACGATGGGCAAAATGCATCACACAGATCTGCGGTCCTGGTGAGGTATCACTTTATTTGTGTAAAATATCCTCTTAGGTGAATCACTTAATAGTTACCAAGCAGTCTTCTCTCCTGAGCACTTAAATTGCTCTCAGTCTTTTGAACTATTAACCATGGCAAAGATCACCCTTGTCATGTAGATTTTTCCATGTGTTGAGTTGTTCCTTAGGTCGATTGGCTGTGAAAAGGCCCAGATGGTAAAAATACTGGGCTCTGTGGCCCAACCAGCTCCTCCTCCTCCCCTTTCTTCTTCCCCTTTTGAAAATAGTTCATTATACTGCACACCTGAAACTAATTTAACACTGCATGTTAACTAACCAGCATTAAAATTAAAACTTTAAAAAAAATGAAAATAGTTTAAAACCTTGCAGATCGTCCCTACTTTCCTGGCCATACAAAAACAGGCCATGAGGTTGGACCTGGCCCATGAACCAACTTGCTTACCTCTGCATTCGATTCTCAGAATCCCTGGGTCAAAGGATCATGACATTGTTATTTACACACACTGACAAACTCTTCTTCAGCAGGCTGTGCTCTTCATCTGTGTCATCTGACATTGGGAATTAGGTTTGGTGCTCCTTTTTCTGCTAAATACGGTTTGCATTTTTGTGAAAGAATTTGCTAGGGATTCTTATTCATTCCTTCAAACATGCCAATCTTACTGAAACTTTTAAGAGTTTGGAAATGGAGCACCTAACCTTAAAGAATTAAAATACCTCATTATGTCTTTTTTTTTTTTTTCTTTTTTACTGTCCTGTGGAGGGTCAGCCTCACTGATTCATATAAGAGAAAATGTCACATCAGACCTTTAGCACACTGAGGAGATTATGCTCCAAAAAACACTAGCCTGTGGCCTCTCAAATGTGTGCAAAAATGAGCTTTATCATTTGGGGATTATGCTGACTATGTCGAAGAAAAAGGCTATTTTAAACCGAGAGTTTGTCTATGATTAAAGTTTTTATTTTGGGGCGCCTGAGTGGCTCAGTGGGTTAAAGCCTCTGCCTTTGGCTCAGGTCATGATCCCAGGGTCCTGGGATAGAGCCCCGCATCAGGCTCTCTGCTCAGTGGGGAGCCTGCTCCCCCCCCCCCTCTGCCTGCCTCTCTGCCTACTTGTGATCTCTGTCTGTCAAATAAATAAATAAAATCTTAAAAAATAATCATAATAATAAAGTTTTTAGTTTGTCAGTTTGTCCCTCTTGGCCTCAGGGGTGATATAAGCTTCGTACTTGCTTCGTCTGGGAACACAAGAAATTCGTCCTGGCCAGCTACTTGTAGGGGACAGGAAAGGGGCCCCAGGGACAAGGGGAGGAGGAGAAGCCCCCCCAAGAGAACATATCTCAACTTCTTTGCCATAAGGAAATCATCTTCCTTGAATAGAATATCTAAGAAATTGACACAAAATGCCAAACCTCCACTCCAGTCCCTTTTCTTTGTTCTAGCTCCAGAAAGCTATTTTAAACAACACAAACCCTCTTCCCAGCCATAGTTAGCCTAGCTCTCCCGACGCTTCTCAAATAAATCCAGAAGAGAAACCAACAGCAGCAGCCGCCATGTAATGAGCAATTACTAGGTTCCAGACCCTGTACTGAGCACAGATGAAAAAACTGAGGCAAGCACAAGTTCCCTGCCCAAAGTCACACAGCTGGCAGGTGACAGCATCAGGACAGGAACTTGGAGATTGCAGGTGTAAAAGCCACCTCGTTAAACAACTCAGGGATTCTTGGTGCTAAATTCAAGAGTCCATAAAATAGCCTATGTGAAGAGATGCCCCTGGTCTTAGCTCACAGAGCACTGAGAAGGCTGAGGAAGGCCCACCTCTCCCCTCACTCCCATGCAGGTCTGCCTCTCCTGCCCCCTAGAGGGACCAGTCCTAGATGGACAGGCTGCCCTGGGCAGAGTTAGAATCCCCAAACCTGCAAAATTGCCAGTTATAGATAAGTACCTGTGTCCACTTCATTTCCTTCCCTCAGGAGCATGGAGATACATTTTGTGTCAAAAGAAACAAAGCTGAGTCTTCTCCCCACCCCCCACTCTGCCCATGTCCATCTGGCTCTCAGTGCATAATCCCAGTAAAGTGGAAAGACCCAATCTGGTCAGTGAATCCTCGGTGCCCAGCCCCCCAAAAACCTTCCAGACTTTCCCCTTTGTTTTTACATACCATCGTCCCCAATGGTGTCATCTGAATGGGCTGTGTGCTGAGAGTGCCGAGGATGATTTCCTGGACTCACAGGGCTCAGAAGTCTTACAGCCATTGTTGCAGTTTTGTGTTTTTGTGGTTTTTTTTTTAAGATTTTATTTATTTATTTGACAGAGAGCGATCACAAGTAGGCAGAGAGGGAGGTAGAGAGGGGGCCAGGGAGCAGACGCCCCGCTGAGCAGAGAGCCGGATGCAGGGCTCGACCCCAGGACCCTGAGATCAGCACCTGAGCCGAAGGCAGAGGCTTAACCCACTGAGCCACCCCCGCGCCCCGCCACTGTTGTAGTTTATTTTAGACAAAGGACATGAAGCAGAATCAGCACAGGGAAGAGGCACATGAAGTCCAGCAGAGACGAGGCGCCGGCTTCTGGGTGTCCCTCTCGGTGGAATCCCATGGGGCTAACCTGAACTGTGCAGCAACAATGTACAAAAAACATGCCAAGTGCTGCCAGTCAGGGAAGCTCCCCAGCCTTGGGATCTGGAGGTTTCACTGGGGACCGGTCCTGTTGGTACTCAGGGCCCATGTGACTGATCTCAGGTCCTTGGGCTCCAGGCCCCAACCCACAGCAAAAACAAGGGTTCACCGTAAATCACGCTGTCAGGATAAACTTGTCTGGCCACACCGGTAGATCCCGGCCCAAGCCCTGAGACCTGCAAAAACACTCTTATCAGGCAGGACATTCCAAGGACTCAGGGGTTATGCCAGCCCAGCCTGGAGGCAGGTTTTTCTGTTGAACGTGCAGGGTTGGACCAACCCAGACCTGCTGAGTTAACCCTTTCCTACACATACATTTCTGATGTATGACTGGATCCCTGGAGCTTCAGGTGACTCGTCCGATTTCATCTTCTGCTTCTGCTGGGTCCCCAGTGCCCTTCGCCATGCCCAAGACACAGTAAAATATCGAGAAATGTTTGCTGAATGGGAGCTGAGTGATGAAAGACTGGGAGAAATGTGCCAATGAATGGGCCATGGTTGTTTCTGGGATGGAGCAAAGTGATGAAAATTAAAACTGAGCACTTAGCAGTGGTACCATATAGGTATGTTTTGTCTCTTGCGAAAGAAGACACAGAGAGCTACTGGGTTTGGACCAGAAGGGACGCTACCACACTTCTGGGCCCGCCTTCATGCAGTACCATTCCTGTGACTGGTACACCGGGCTTCTCTGTTGGAACCACTCACAGTGCACAGTTCAGGTTAGCCCCATGGGATTCCGCTAAGAGGGGCACCTCATAAACTTATGATTCTTCAAAAACCTTCCGGTGAGGGAATATTAAGGAAAATGTTCCTTTTTAAAGGGGAGGTTTTCACTTTCTGATCTGATAGATGTTGATAATTGTGCTTGTGTATGCAAGACACTAACGGGCCCTTTAGGAGAGTTAAAAAAGTAATCTCTCTCCCTCACTCTCTCTCTCACACACACACTCACACACAGACACACTGCTCTCAAGTATTTTTAAGCAAGAGATAAGACAAGTATTTGAATATCTGTAATACAGAATTAAAGCGATGAGTGTCCTGGGAAGCACGCACCTACCGCAAAGGGATTGCAGAGAAAGGGAGAAAGGAGAGAATGAGAGGAGGGCCACGAAGGAAGTGACACTTGAGCTGTGTATTAAAGCATCTGGATACAACTGAAGCAAACAACGCTTCAGGTAAAGGAATAAATGGAACAGCACCAGCAAAGAAGAGAGTAACACGCTGACCTGTGAAGGAGTGTGGCACAGGAGATTTAAAGATCCAGAAGGGGTCAGATTATGAAAGGTCTCAGAAGTCAGACTAAGAAGCTGCATCAGCCACCACAGAAGCGGAGTGAAAATGCAGTATGGGGGTCAAAATGAAAATCCCCACCCCCTCCGCAAGCTGGGTGAGTCTGCAACTCAGTGAAGGGGGCAGGTATAATGGTGAGGACTGCAGAAAGCAGCAATACATGCCCTCCAGCTCCCAGTGATTCTCCAGAGCTGCAAGCCCAAAGTACTTGCAATTTTCCAAGCAAAGCAAACAAACAAACAAAACTAATTTTCCTGTGAAATCACTCAATTGATTCGATTTTCTTACCCAGTAAGAGCCAAACAAACAAAATCTGTATGCAGGTTCAGGGTTCCCTTTGGGAGGGACCTGGTTTGACCTTCTAGAAAACCGGCACAATCAACATCTTTCTACTTCTCAGCAGCCTACTCTCGCAATCGGATTTATTATCCACACTCTTCTAGATAATTAGTTGCTTGTACTAGCTCTAAAAGGGGCTATGTTTTTCCATTATCTGAAAATAAACTTGATCACCCCATCTTGATGCTGCTGATGGTAGCCCATGATCATTCCACGTGTTAGGCTGGGCTCGTGGCTGAAACAAATCAACCATAGGAGTTCAGTTCACAGTTGTTTCTTTCCATCACATGGAAAGGTCCCACATGGCTGTTCCTACCTAGTTAGCCCTCCTGACAGCCTTTTTTAGTTCCCTTCCATCTCATGGCTCTGCCTTCTCTGGATCCTGGAGTATTTTCCTTCAGCCATAACAGGGAAAGGCCAAAAATGAAGGGTCATGGGTGGAAATGTTTTATGAGCCAGACCTGCAGCGTAGGGGTCTGTGAGATCAACCCACATTCCACTGGCCATCATTTCACCACGGAGAAACCACAGTTGAGGAGGGGCCGGGAGATGAAGTCCACCTGTGTGCCCAGGAGGAAACGAGAAACGATCTCATAAATGAACAGCTAGTATCTGCCCCATTTTTTCAAGCAGGGTTTGGTTTCATCCCACACTGGCTCCTCAGCTCAGAACCAAAGGCAAAGGTTTTCTTTTCATAGTTAGGTACAAAGAGGGTGGAAATGATATATCTTAGCTACATGCAGGAAGCAGTCACTGAATTCAAGGATTTTTCCAGATCATTAGCCTCTTTTAGGCTAGCCAAAAAAAAAAAAAAAGTATTCCTGTTCTGTACTCCCTTTCCTCTGAAATATGTAAGAAGTTCCACCTCCAAAATTCAACAAACACAAACCTGGCAATTCACCCCTTTCCTATATTCCAGCAGTAGCTTTTTTTTCTACTCCTATAATGGCATCCCTCACTCAAAGTGCACTCAATATACTTCATCTCTATCATTTAAAAGGGTGAAAAACATGTTTAAATGTCATTAAGCTTGTATTTCATGCCAGGAAAACAAGCTCATCAAACACTTTCATGAGGTAGCACCTTTGAAAAAGACAAGGTTTAACGAAGCAAATGATGTAGCACTGACACCTGATCAAAGTGTAAAATGTTAATGCACTGACTCCTCTTTGTTCTTTGTATAACGAGTGGTAGAGACTAGCTCACTTCCAAAATCCTGACTCTAACTTTCCATCCATTCCAAAGAGCAAGTACATGAGCCTTCTCAGCAGTACAGTCAGTACCAGCACAAAGGTCCCCAATTTCTAGCCCATTTTGATGCTCTGACCACAAATATGATACCTAGTCTTATGGCTCAAAAAAATCCCAACACTGGGACGCCTGGGTGACTCAGTTGGTTAAGCGGCTGCCTTCGGCTCAGGTCATGATCCCAGCGTCCTGGGATCAAGTCCCACATCAGGCTCCTTGCTCGGCAGGGAGCCTGCTTCTGCCTCTGCCTGCCTCTCTGTCTGCCTGTGCTCGCTCGCTCTAACTAATAAATAAATAAAATCTTTAAAAAAAAAATTTAAAAAAAAAATCCCAACATTAAGTTGGGACTCATGGTCCCAACCAGTGAGTAAAGGTCCACTTGTTTGCTCAGAGAGACTGATGGCTGAAAATCATATATAAAGATTTTTTTTAAAAATCAAGCCATTAGGGACGCCTGGGTGGCTCAGTTGGTTAGGCGGCTGCCTTCAGCTCAGGTCATGATCCCAGTGTCCTGGGATCGAGTCCCACATCGGGCTCCTTGCTCGGCAGGGAGTCTGCTTCTCCCTCTGCCTCTGCCTGCCTCTCTGTCTGCCTGTGCTCACTCTCTCTGACAAATAAATAAATAAAATCTTTAAAAAAAAAAAAAATCAAGCCATTATTTCCCACTACTTCAAAAGTTCACAACAGTGGGATTTGTATTTGACTAGTATTTGGATGGCTGCCTCAAAAAAAAAAAAATCACTACGGAAATATTTAGTAATCATGTATTTTAGCTCCTACAATCTTGAATTTAGAACACGCTGACAAAAGGCAGAGGGCCGGAATTAGTGTCAGCACATGTAATACTTTCTAAACTACTGAGTTAGTCTCATTTTTACCTCATGATTTATCATTCTTGAGGTTGTCTGCTAAAAATTTAAAATTTTTTCCAACTTAATCTGCTCTATTTTGTTAATCACATTTTATTTTTACTTATTTTTTCATTAACATATAATGTATTATTTGCCCCAGGGGTATAGGTCTGTGAATCGTCAGGCTTGCACACTTCACAGCACTCACCATAGCACATACCCTCCCCAATGTCCATAACCCAACCACCCTATCCCTACCTCCCACTCCCCAGCAACCCTCAGTTTGTTTCGTGAGATTAAGAATCTCTTATGGAGGGACACCTGGGTGGCTCAGTGGGTTAAAGCCTCTGCTTTCGACTCAGATCATGATTCCAGCATGATCAAGCCCCACGTGGCTCTCCGCTCAGCAGGGAGCCTGCTTCCTCCTCTCTCTCTCTGCTTGCCTCTCTGCCTACTTGTGATCTGTCAAATAAATAAATAAAATCTTAAAAAAAAAAATCTCTTATGGATCTTAGGATTGGGAGTTCAAGCCCCACACTGGGCTCCACGCTGGGTGTGGAGCCTACTTCAAAAAAAAAAAAAAAAAGTGAAGCTAAAACAGTCCTAGCTGTTATAGTCCTTCCTGTTTTTAGCTCTATGTCACAAAACAGATATCACTGTCGGATACCAAAGTACACTGTCTATGAAAAGAGTTTTTTCAAGTTTGTCAAAGTCTAAAATAAGAATTGAAGAAAATTTTAATGGCCCTTCTTTTGTTAATTACTGAAAAATAGTCACTGGCTTATTTTACTTACATCCCAGAGCATCTGACTGGACTTAATCCAAAATGGCAGGAACCATGTGAAAGAATACATTAACATTTACCGACAAAGTCCATTGATTAAACCTTAGAAAAGTAAAGTTAAACACAGTTCCTCAGTGGTGTTTCATAGTGATGTTACAAACAACATGAATCCTAGAGAGGAATTTCTAGAAGAACAACAGCTGATGAAAAAGCTGTATCATTATTTTAGGAGACTTGATTTGGAAAATGAGTTTGAATGAAGTGAAGATTCACTTACTTTGTCATAGTAAACGCCAACTTTACATTTGTTCATGAAGGAAAAGAAATTACCAGATTTAAAGAATGATTGCATGACTAAGTACATGCAAAGAGATCAGATTATCAAAATGTGGTTGAATGGGGGTGCCTGGGTGGCTCAGTCTGCCTTCAGCTCAGGTCATGGTCCCAGGGTCCCAGGATTGAGCCCCACATCAGGCTCCCTGAGCCTGCTTCTCCCTCTCTCCCTGCCCCTCCCCCACCAATGTTCTCACACTGCTCCCTCTCAAATAAATAAATAAATAACTTTTTTTTAAAAGATTTTATTTATTTATTTGTTAGAGAGAGAGAGAGAGAGAGAGAGAGCAAGCACAGGCAGACAGAGAGGCAGGCAGAGGGAGAAGCAGGCTCCCCGCCGAGCAAGGAGTCCGATGTGGGACTCGATCCCAGACACTGGGATCATGACCTGAGCCGAAGGCAGCCGCTTAACCAACTGAGCCACCCAGGCGTCCCAATAAATAACATTTTTAAAGAAAAAATGTTGGTGAATGATGAGAAAGAAATCAATAGGAGAAAAGCAATAAATAATCGTCTCTCATCCGCTGTCGCTGTCACATGCTCGTGAAGTTGCTCCTGGATGGTAAGTACCAAGAAAATAAAGAGATCATGCATGCTAAAGGGACTTCACCAGGAAGTGTGGGTAGCAATTTCAAGCATTAAATTGGGTTAAAAAATAATTATATTCATAAAAGCATACTCAAGTTTCTCATTAAAAATTTTAAAAACATTTTATTTGTAAGTTTTATACAAATTTTGTATTTATCTTTCACTTGGTAGTTTTATTACAATTATATAAGATAAAGAAAATATAATGATTATTTTCACCAAGATCCACATAAAATACCTCCCAAATCCCTCAAATTTACAGTGTGCTATATCATTATGTTCATTTTCTAGGTGAGACACTGATACGGAGTCTGGAAAGCCCTACATACAACTCAACAGTGTCTAATGTGGAATTATCCAATTTGAAAGAACACATGAATAAATACCTTCACCCCAAAATGGTGGAAAACTTCAAAAGAACCAGAAAAACTGTGTTGATTTACATAGAGCCCATCTCTACAAAACTTTTTAAAAACAGAGTTCCACCATATTGACAACAAAAAAAGCAAAATCACAAATCTGAAAACATAAACATAAGAAATAAGAAATGACAGTTACACTTCAACCCGATGCCATCATTGTAATCACGTGATTAATTTGAGTATGTATCAGATATTAAAAGTCCAATAATTCCTTCATTTACTAATCTGAGTTATTTCTTTTTAGTAATAGCTCTATTGAGGAATTGGTCAATTTTTTCTTCTGTTCTTGTGGTCTTGTCTTGTTATTTTCCCCTAAATCTATCTGGCAAGATGAATCAAAGAGGACATTTTTTCCCCCCAAAGAGGACACTTTTTCCATCATGTCCCCTAAAGATCTACCATGTAGGATCTTCTAGAGACAGAATACAACAGCAAGCACACTCTTCTCATAGGAAAAGCAGTAGGGGCCCCTAACTACTCTGAAAGGAATGATACCAGGCCTCAAAACTAACACTGAAAATGCACAGATACAACATCAGAAGTGGGACATCAAGACAGAGTATGAGCTCTTTCCCTATAATGCCTGATCACATTTACCACCTGGTCATATAGAACTCTCGTTCCAGGAAGCACGAATGCAACACAGACACAATAATAATGGTCAGCAGCAAAATCTGGGGCATGAGGAAATAAAAAAGGAAGAGCATCTACCATATAGGCTGCAATAATATTCAATTCTCTAAGTAAGTCTAATAAACAGTAGGTCTTCAAATATAGAAGACATACATTAAAACATATTTGAAGCAAAATCTCTCAAGCAGCGAGGCCTTGGAACCTCAAAAATTATTAAAATTGTAGTAGTAATAATACTAACTCTTATTGGTATTAGTCTTCATTATACTATTTTTATAGTAAGGGAAGTCATAGATACTGTATCTCCAAAGTCTCAAATCCTTAATAAATACACAGAGGTTGTAGGAACCACAGCCTTATCAGAATGCCCTTAATATTCAACTAAAAGGTAAAATTAAAACCTCAATTAGATAGCAGCTTCCAAGACATCAAAACCATTTAAGTCCCTTATTGTCTTTGGTTATTTTCTTTAATTCCAACCCTGAAAAAATAAATGAATTCAGGACATTAAAATCAGATACACTGTATCTGGACTGAAATTACATTTTACTAATTATGTTATAAATGCCTAGCATTATGTATGAACTCTGAACTCTTAATCTGACTTGGAATTATTATACAATTTAAAAAGCTAAACATTTAGAAAAGAATTATTAATACAACATATATTTTACATTCAAAATCATGGGTTATTACAATACAGTTTTCAGCTGTCAATAGAGGATCAAATGCAACAAAAAACATATTGCAAAACATTTATTTAAATTAGCTTAAAAATATCACATGGAGTTCAAATGTTGCAAAACAAATATTCAGTCAACTGAGTCACAAAGCAGTTATTTGAACATCCAGACTACAATAAGTAGGTATATACAGTATAATACAGGTATGTAATAATGATAAATATGTTATACAACTTTTTGCTAGTTAACAAAGAATCCCTTTTAGGTTATTTTTTGCATGATGCCGGGGGCTCTGTCAAAGAACTGGATGCCAGACATTGCTAATTTATAAGTGCCCAGTGCATAGCCCTTGGACTCTTCAAGTAGATGCACAGCTAAAATGCAGGCTTGTTCATATATTCCTCCATTGTCTGAAAGACAACAATAAATTAGAACAATTTACCCTTAAACCACAGCCTTTAGCAGAATGTGAAACCTTTTTTCATTATTTTACTTACTCATTTTTTGCTGTTCCTAAACAGAAGTTCCTGAAACATGTATGGACATAAATCTTTGCATTCTGATCAAGAATGGTGGTTCAAAGTTTGAGAATAATTTGCATACATCTCCATATGGCTGGGACTAAATAACTTTCAAAAGAGAAAAAGCTGAGTTTGATCATAAAAAGAATGTCGGATAAGAAAAATACTAAAGCGTCACTGTTGACTTCAGATAAATGTGCCTACTGAAATGATCATGAACACCCCCTCCAGGCACATGTATTAGGGAAATCTCAATTGTATTTGTAGAACATATGTATTGCTATAGATTCTGTGCAAAACATCTTTTTACACTTACTGGCAAGATATAAAGGATAAATAGATTATGATTCTTAAGAATTTCTGGGACGCCTGGGTGGCTCAGTTGGTTAAGCGGCTGCCTTCGGCTCAGGTCATGATCCCAGCATCCTGGGATCGAGTCCCACATCGGGCTCCTTGCTTGGCAGGGAGCCTGCTTCTCCCTCTGCCTCTGCCTGCCTCTCTGCCTGTGCTCTCTCTCTCTCTAACTAATAAATAAATAAAATCTTTAAAAAAAAAAAAAAAGAATTTCTTTCATGGGAGCACCTGGGTGGCTCAGTGGGTTAAAGCCTCTGCCTTCAGCTCAGGTCATGATCCCAGAACCTGCTCCCCTTCCCCTCTCTCCGCCTGCTTCTCTGCCTACTTGTGATCTCTGTCTGTCAAATAAATAAATAAAATCTTAAAAAAAAAAAAAGAATTTTTTTCATGTATTTCACAACGGCTTTCCTCCAAAGTATGCAAACTTTCTTCATTCCCATCAGTTAGCAAGTTTGCTAACATGCCACAAGATCATAATTTTTTTCCAGCACTTTAAAAAAAAATGTTTGGACAGATTTGCAATTACAGGTAGAGTTAAAATATACAGTGATGTTGCAAGCCCTTTACTATGCAAGATAAATGGACTTTCTCTTGCATTCTTTCCTATTGTAAACATACGTATTTGTATAACACGGTGGTTCCTGGGTTGAATCAATAAGGAAGTTCAAGGGGGCAGACTTGGGTAATGACCCTGCCTCTTCTGTGTGAGCCACAGTCAGCTCAATCAGCAATCAGCAACCTGTTCTTGGGCTTGAACCTCAGGGTGCATGATTCACTTGCACCTGCCAGGGAAGCTGATCAGCATGGGCCAAACAGAGCAAGGCCATGGCTAAACAACATTGCTCCGAGGTACTAAGGTTAGAAATCAGGTGTTCTGACTGGTTTTCACCAGCTCTATTTAGAATTCCAGGGCTCCTCTGCTGAAATACTTATGCCAGTTATCCACACTTTATTATAACGTTCTTATACCTCTCAGATGAGCACTAGCCAAGAGAAGCCCACACCCTAAGACCTTTGCCCTATACCTCTTTTTACAGAAGCTGGGGGTGTCTTTAAAGTTAGCAGGAATAGCACGTGTGCCTGGGGCCCATGTCTATTTTGTAGCACCTACAGTTTATGCCATTAAAAAAGGAACATAAGGGACGCCTGGGTGGCTCAGTGGGTTAAGCCGCTGCCTTCGGCTCGGGTCATGATCCCAGGGTCCTGGGATCAAGTCCCGCATCGGGCTCTCTGCTCGCCAGGGAGCCTGCTTCTCCCCTCCCCTCTCTGTCTGCCTTTCTGCCTGCTTGTGTGATCTCTGTCAAATAAATAAATAAAATCTTAAAAAAAAAAAAAAGGAACATAAAAGGGCACTTTGGTAGTTCAGTTGGTTAAGTGTCCAACTCTTAATTTCAACTCAGGTTATGATCATAGAGTTGCAAGATCAAGCCCCACACTGGGGCTCCATGCTGGGTGTGGAACCTGCTTAAGATTCCCTCTGCTCCTCCCCGCCAACCCCAGCTTACACTCTCTTGCTCTCTCTCTCTCAAAAAAAAAAAAAAAAAAAAAAAACAAAAAAATACAGATACAAAATTGGGTATGAAGTTTATTTAGAATGAGAAAAGAAAAAACATGATAATTTTTTTTTTTTTTTAGGATTTTATTTACCTGAGAGAGAGAGAGAAGGAGAGCACAGAGGGAGAGTAAGAGGGAGAAGCAGACTCACTGCTAGCAGGGAGCCTGATGTGGAGCTCGATCCCAAGACCCTGAGATCATGACCTGAGCGGAAGGCAGATGCTTAACCAACTGAGCCACTCAGGCACCCCAAGATGATAATTTTTTTTTAAAAAGGTTTTATTTATTTATTTATTTATTTATTTGTCAGAGAAAGAGAGAGAGAGCACAAGTGGGGAGAGTGGGAGGCAGAGGGAAAAGCAGGTTCCCTGCTAAGCAAGGAGCCCAATGTGGGACCCAATCCCAGGACCCAGGAATCATGACCAGAGCTGAAGGCAGATGCTTAACCAACTGAGCCACACAGGCATCCCTCAGATGATAAATTTTTCTTTTTTTTTTCTTTTTTTAGAGAGAGATCACAAGCAGGCAGAGAGGCAGGCAGAGAGAGAGTGGGGGAAGCAGGCTCCCCGATGAGCAGAGAGCCCCACGTGGGGCTCGATCCCAGGACCCTGAGACCACGACCCGAGCCGAAGGCAGAGGCTTAACCCACTGAGCCACCCAGGTGCCCCCAGATGATAAATTTTTAAAATATGACAAATATCGCAAAATTCAGAACAGCGTATAGTTTTCACTCATTAAGTACTTGACACACTTTATAATATATTCATTATATGGCTACATATGCTTTGCAGTTAGATATCCTACCTTTGCAAATCTGGCCATATGAGCCTGCAGCGTTGGAAGGGACTTGGGCCAGCAAAAGGCTCTGGAATTGGCACTTGTCTGGCTTCACAGCTCACTGGCCTCTCGTTCTCGGGCCTGCTTCACTCCGCTGGCTAACTCAGTCTGCTAAAGACTGCACAGACTGCTCTTGCTGGGTCATGCTCTTCCCCAGGTCACATGAACTAAGAACACACAAGGTTCGTATTTTCTTGAGCCTGCCACTTTCAAGGTTGGAACAGACTTTTAAGGCTGACACAACCTTCAAGAGCTCTGCCCTGGCCATTCACAAGAGGACCCAAATCTGTCCCTCAGCACCCCTTCTGTTATCCATCCTGTACCCCCAAGTTTCTTATGTATTCAACACTGTATATGCTACAACTTTTTACTGCAGTATGGCTTCTCTTAGCTGTTAACATGGGTTGTGTTTTTAAGGGTGACAATGTTGGGGTGCACCTAGCCATTTCTCACGCATCCACACATACACAGGCGAGGTATCCTATTGCCTGAACTAATGAGGTACCCTTTTGGACCCTTGCCCCTCATTCTGAGGTGAAACCTCTTCTGTTGGTCGCCCCTACTGGTGATGCCAGGAATTGCAAGCCCTGCAGGTAATGAGTACCATCTTCCCCTTCCAGCTTCTGTTCCCTTCTTTTCACTCCATATGACTGTCCACAGGTTGTCACCCTCAAAATAAGGCACCTCCTAAAGTCACCCCCAACCAATTAAACTGTTCTCTTCTTAATCCGTATCACTAACATCAAGCCCCAGTACACTCAGAATAATCTTTGAGCATTTGGAGATTTAAGACCATGTATCTTCTTATTAAATATGCAAAGACAGCTTTTCTATTCTAAGAAACCCTTCTTAGGTAGGAGCTAGGGAAAGTT
This sequence comes from Taxidea taxus jeffersonii, assembly GCA_003697995.1. Classification (NCBI taxonomy): domain Eukaryota; kingdom Metazoa; phylum Chordata; class Mammalia; order Carnivora; family Mustelidae; genus Taxidea; species Taxidea taxus. The sequence goes on along the minus strand of ML111438.1, from coordinate 113,763 downwards.
CCAGGGGCTAAAAGCACAAGCAATATTACAAAGGCCTCCCTTAACCTTTAGTAGCTATAAGTATGTATTTAGGTCCAGAGGACAGGGGAAAAAAGAAAGCAGTCATTTCTTTTTCTGAATGTAATTATAATACTTGTGCTCCTTCATTCTAAAGGTTTCTGATCAGATAGACACAATCAATTTCCCAAACAGCTCCCCAAACGTTCACTGATTCAATGACTTAGCTGAAGTACCCAGAGCCCAAGAGAGTGCTGATAACGCAGTCTCTATTCGGCAGGTGCTATGATTTCACCAAGAGAGATTTGGAGGGCAGTCATGATGTTGCCTGCTTGCTATGGGGACACAGGGCTCAATGGAGGGGCTCCTGAGGCCTACCCATCAAGACCTCCCACTCGATCACCAGGGACATGAACTACCAGTTGGCATTTCCCTGTGAAAGGGCTCTCTCCTGAAATCCATGCTTCCCATTGTTCCATGGAATGGCAGCACCAGGTGCAAGGCAAACTCTTTAAAACTCTATGTATTTCTTACAGAGGAGGAATTCAAAATAACCTAGGTGTGTCTTGGCCTCAATTCAAAAAGCTTTGATTACTGCGAGTGCCAAAGACTCTGCTAAAAAGTTCCTTTCTCTGGTAAGGCTTAGACTCCACAGTCTGGGCCCTGAGGGTAAAATTATAAATAACCCCCGGCATATTTTAAGAAAAGTTGTTCTGTGGAATTTCCAAACCACTGAGTTCTCAAGTACCTTGTAAAATTCCCTTCCTGTGGCATTTGGAGAGAGCCAAGTAAACAGCGGAAAGTTTAAATGTGTTTCTTGAGGAGAGAACACCACTGGGAAGAAATGCGGCAACCTCCTAAAAGGCACGCACAGACACTTTGGGGTACCTGCTCCTCCTCCACCTGAGGACCACTTCCCCTGGATGGGCAGGAGCAAGTCATCAGTTCAGAGACATGCCAGAAAGAGTGGCTTGGAAACCATACCTAATGTTGTTTTACTGATACAATCAGTATCTTCTTTTTCAAACAGCAGGAAGGATGGCTTTAATGCCAACTTTTAAGAGAGAGTTTAAGATCCTCTGGGATCTCCTGATCTGCTACTGTGAAACAGGCAGGTGGAAAGACCCAAGGATGCTTCAGGAAGAAGGATCCAGGCAGGGGTGGTGGAGTTAGGACAGAGCTCAGCTTTGTGCCGGGACGGGTGGGGTCACCTCATTAGGGAGGCCAAAGGTCAGAGCGGTGACTTGCTGTTTCTCCGCGTCCTTGGAAGGAGGGAAGGGGCTGATGTGGATGAGTCCCCTTACTGGGTATGATGCCTATCAGACAGACTGCTTCTAAAAGACCCACTGTATTTTATATAAATATCACAGAATCAGGAGCACATGTATGCTTCTGGGCCCATTTATACCTTGGCAAGCAAGCCACAGTATCCCCAATTTATTTATGCAAATAGGAGCACACATGCAGCCTCGCTGGGAGGTGTGAGAAGTTTTAATTAAAATGATAAATGCCATCTTCAATAATAAAGGTCTATTATCCCTGGCAAAGGAAATAACGATGTACTCCGATTTTTCTCTCTCAGGGTAGCACAGATATTTTAATGAGAATCTTTTTTTTTTTAATGAGAATCTTTTTATACCTTTCATAAAATCCTTTAAAAAAAAAATAACACCAAGCTTTCGGTACCTTTTTGACAGTGAGGTATCCTCAGTGAAACATAGAGCAAAGATTCTGGAGCCCAACATCCTCATTCAAATCTCTATTCCACACTTACTGGCTATGTGACAACAAGCAGGCTGTTTAACCTCTCTGTGCCTCAGTTTCCTCAGCTTCAAAGTGAGGGCAAAAATGCTACCCACCTCTTAGAGTTACAGTGATAACTGAATGAGTTACAACAGGTAAGCTGCTTAGAGACCGCACTCGGCATAAAGGAAGCCCTCAGTAAGTATCATCATTATCCTCGCTATCATTATCACCATCCTCCCCCGTGACACCAACACTGGGTACTGACCTCCTGTAACATGTCAGAATCTTCAATGGCCTTGACAGCAGATTTTTTGGACGTTTCTTGAATTTCTCCGCCCATTATAAACTCATCAAGGATAAAATAAGCCTTTTCAAAATTAAAGATAATATCCAGCTCACACACCTGGTAGGACAAAAGCAGATGTTTTGATCAATTTGCAGGAATATCAGGGCAAACACATGTCAAGGTCTCAAGCCGTCTCAACAGTTACACCCCGCAGCACACCAAAGACAAAACCATCAGATGGGGGCGACTGGGTGGCTCAGTGGGTTAAAGCCTCTGCCTTCGGCTCCAGTCCTGGTCCCGGGGTCCTGGGATCGAGCCCCGCGTGGGGCTCTCTGCTCAGCAGGGAGCCTGCTTCCCCTATCTCTCTGCCTGCCTCTCTGACTACTTGTGATCTCTGTCTATCAGATAAATAAATAAAATCTTAAAAAAAAAAAACAAAAAACCATCAGATGGGACTTGAAGGACTGAGAAACTGAGCCAAGGGATCGCAGGCCTTTAGCAAAAGTAAAACCACATTCCATTAAGCAGACCGTGTCCCTAAGTAACACTCCTTTATGTCACAACAAGAGATTTGAGACTTGGGACAGGCATCAGGAAGCTCGGCTCATATTTCCATGGGCTCGAACAGAAGCCAAGTCGCCATGGCAAGTCAGACAGAGGACAGCGCCTGCTTCCTCCTGCTCTCCTGTCTAGAAATCTTGGCTCCTAGCTTTGGGACTCTCAGAAGCTCACTCTTCAGAGGCGAATTAACCCAGCTGTGCTAATTTCTCTCAAAATCATGTCACAAGGCAGTGGTTCTCAAATTTTAGAGTGTATCCGAGTTACCCAGAAGGCTCCCTGAGGGACACACTGCTTGGGCCCCAGCCCAGGAGTTTCTGACTTGGTGGGTCTGCGTAAGGCCTGAGAGTCTGGACTTGTAACTGGTTCCCAGATGATGCTAATGGTGTGGGTCTGAGGACCACACAGGGAGAACGACTGTCACAGACCAAAGCAGAGTCCGACAGATTTTGCTGTGTAAGTAAAGCAAGTGGCAAGAGAAACCCCCACCCCATAATCCAAACAGGGCTTGTTTCCAACTCCCTGACCGGGCACCGCTCAGGCACCCTCCTGACGTTCTCCTTCTCGCTTATTCCTCAAGTCCCCAGCACTTCGCTTTCCTGTTCCACACCCTCTGGAAGGCTTCCACCTGCAAGTTTTTAGCCCTCCCCCTCCTTGACCTCCCAGCAGCACTGGATACCCTTCAGCAATCTTTTTCTTGAAAATCTTCTCTCCCTCACTCCCTGGCTCTGGCAATGCCATTCAATGCCTGTTCTTGTCCTCCATCTCTGGTGAATCCTTCTCAGACTTGTTGGATGAGTTCTCTCCCTGCTACTTTGCATTTGGTTAGGGAGTATTTATGGAGTGCTTGGGACATAATCAGCAAAACCCAGCCTCACTGCTACATGTGGCTTACATTCCAGCGACCCACCTTCTGCTTAAATGCTGGTGTTTTCCATGAAAGCCTCTTCTCCTTGCCCTGCGTATATTCTAGACAATCCCCCGGATGCTCTGTGGCTATGTCTGGCACGCGGGTGTCTTGACAAACCTGGGTGTCTAGCCCTGATCTCCTTCTGTGGTGAGTCCCACATTTCCACCTGCTCATTAGGCCTCTCTGCCTGGATATTCCTCAGCCCAAGTCACCAGGTGCCAAACTGTGGTGAAGTGCATTCTTTTCCCCGTAGACCTTGTTTTGCTTTGTAGCTGCAACCTCTATCTGTGGCCCAATCGATTCATCCCACGGGTCCAACTTCCTTCCCCTTCCCCCTCATCCCTCTCCCTCCTTCAGTCTCATTCCTCTCAGCCTGGTCACCAATTCCTATTGACTCTACAGTGTAAATAAATCCCAACCCTTCCTGTCTTCTCCGGGTCATTGCCGCTGCTCAGACCTGCACTGTCTCTCATTAAGGCTGCAATGACCTTCTAGGTAGTGTCCATCCCCACCCAAAGCCAACAACCACTAACACTCCGGTGAAGTGCGATTTTGTTCCTCTCCTGTGTGGGATCTTATACTCAGGACAAAGCTTCCATTCCTCTGCCTGGCATAGAGGACTCCTGGGCACCCAGCTGGGGCAGGCTCTCTGCAGCCCATGTCAGCACTCACCCCAGGCTACATCCACACTCCACTAACTCACAGGGATGCTTCTGCCTTTCCCCTTTGCCCATTTCAGCAATTCCTGGGATGGCCCCCAGATGGCCTTTCTTTATTCTGCTAGCAAAATTAAGATCATTTTTCAAGGCCAAATCCAAAAGTGATGGGCACAATGATTCCACCAAAGCCTCTTTCTCCCATTCAGATGTCACACCACTTGCTCTGTGTTCTGTTATATCTTGTGGGCACTAGTATAGGCTGACTGATCAATCTCCCCACCAGCACTGGTGTCAGCTCAGGCACAGACCTTATCATATCAGTCATCTTGTTATCCCTGGTACCTAGTGCTACATAATAGGACATATTACATGTCTATAGGATAAATGAGTCACTCACCACTTAGGCCTTGTTTCTATGATGCTGGGAATTAACGGCTTCCCAGATCAACAATCTGATGCTACTGAGTGCTACAACTTTACATAAAACAGATGTCAACGTTTTAGCAAATGGTTCCATATATTTAAGGTTTAGGTCAATAAATCTGCAGACCCCATAAGGTAAACAGTTAGGTAAATACCGCTATCATAAATGGCCAGCTCAGAAACTCACCTAACTCATCTGCAAAGGTCATGGTCTCACTTGTTAGAAAGCAGTGTCAAATAAGTAAATCAACAAGTGGGTGTATATATCTAGAGCTACTTCCCTCTTCCCTCAACAGTCTATCTTTGCCTGCTGTGATCACATGGAAATTCCATATAGAAGTTGGAAAGAATGAGACAGATTTCCATGGATGGCCATGGGGGAAAAAATAAAGAAAAAGTTACAGGATAATATGCATAATATAATCCCATTAAAAAATAAAACTGTACATGTCTAGAAGGATATGTTAAAAAAATGCAATTTTAAACAATACAGAGAAACAAAAAGAAAGCACAACAGATCAGACATCCATGCTCATTAGAGAAGGTAGGAGAAGCAAGCAGTTACCAGAGGTCAGAAGAGGCAGGAAGTCAGGAGTTACAGTAGCAAGAGCTGAGGAACCTCAAATTTCAAGGCAGGTGTAGACCAGGAATCTGAGATAGACAGGAGCCTCATTAGGAGAAACCAGCAATCAAAATCCTGCAAGATGAACTTGACAGATACTAATGCAAGTTGTTCTCTGGTTCTCTAGGACCATCTCAAACCCCACTCTCAGAGTGACAACCTGTAGGGTTGGCCAGCAGCCACGGGGCAATTAATTTACTGCATCTAGCTTCGAGGGATGGGAATAAAGTAACATGGCACCCAAAGCCAGATACACACACACACACACACACACAATTGTATACTAGAGATAGTATACAATTACTATCTCTAGATCTAAGGAAACAGACGCACAAGTTCTACTGGAATTATAGAGAGTATTACAAATGAGCAACTATTTCATATACAGCGACTCCAAAATGCTCCTTCTATGTTTATTCTTTGAGCTTAACCCCAAGGGTTTACTATAGCCACAAGTAAGAACAGGAAACATCTCCCAGAGCACCTTAGACTAAATGCAGACCAGTTACTCAAATACTTGTGAGTCCACCTCAAGGGTACTGTCCCAGTACATCAGGAATATGCCCTTGATGCTCCAATGACTGCATTTCATCTAATTGTGCAAGAAACAAACAATTTCCGTGTTTATAAACATAGGAGCCTGTTAGAGTTTTTTATCCTTTCTGGTGTATCTGTATTCTGGAGGAAAGCTTATAAAAGGCAGAAACAGTGATGATTTTATTTTACCCTTGATCTCTTAGCCTATGCTTTACTGTAATTTGGCCTGAGGGTCTACTACTCTTATAACAGAATGCATGATGCAGAAGATTATTTCTGGCAATTCAATAACTAAATACTTCTGACTGAGTCTTAAGAACTTTCTCTTACTAAATTCTGTTCTAAAGTAAATACAAAAAGCTTAAATTATATACAGTAAATGTATAAAACCAGACACACTATACTTACAGTGTAATAAGACATAGCAACGTAGCCACTGACAGTTTGTAAAAAGTATTGTTAATTACACTCTTTCATTCTCACAACAGCCCCATGAGATTAGCAAAGTAAGTATTTCTATTAACATTTTTGAGTGTTATTTTTCTTATATGTCAATTAGAGATTTATTCCCCAGCCAAAATCATGGGTCTGGTGAGTGAGTGATGAGTGGACACCAGGACCCAGCAGGACTCAGAGCCCTCCACTTTCTCCCAGAAAACTTCCTAAGTCAAGGTCAAACCTCTCCAGAACAGCAACACCCAAATGCTCTGAGCACATCTGCAAAAACTCACACTGAAGTCTGTAATGGGAAAATATGGCAGGTGCCTAAATCCTCAGACAGACCTTTATCTAGTGGGAGATTCTGGGGTATTTCCTCTTAGCCTCAGTAAATTGGGGTTAATGCTGTTTACTGAAGATCGAAAGATTAACTAGTTAATCCTTGTAAATCTACCTGGAATTGAAAAAATGCTCAAAAAACACATAAATTAGTAGACAGAGATTCTGATTTATCTGTCATTGGAAGGTAATATTTTCCAGTGTTATAAAAGAAGCTTGGTACAAAGTCTTCTCTTCAATAATATTAAGGGCAGAATTTCAGGAAACCTTCACGATTAACACAAGAGGAAAAGAGAGCCAAAGAGAAATATATTATTCCTGAGATGATGTCAATGAGAATCGGTACTGGTAGGCTTTGCTCATCACAGTTAATTAATAAGAACTGAAAACCTACTGGGCAGATAGCCTTGTATTGCTCTTAGCTGCTCTTAGCTTAATACAAGATTCATTGAATTTTTTAGTGAATTAAATTTTGTTCCATGGCAAAGACAGAGCTTCTAAAGGTAGGCTAAAATAGGATGAAAAATTAATGTTAGAGAAATAGGAATTCATTCTGATTCTCCTTATATCTTAACTAGGCTCACTCAGCTTTAGTGAAGGTGATTTAGATTCTCTTAAGAAAGCAACGTGATCTGAAATATCTAATATTTGGTCAGATAAGACTGACATCAAAATTTAACCCCCATTCACATTATCACAGTCGGGGAAATCTAGAAAAACACAACAGGTCAAACCAGAGTACAGAAATTAGGGACAGAAGGCAGGTCCTCGGAAACCTGAGCCTCAGGAAGACATCTTCAGGCCCTTTACAAAAGGCCAAGGTTGCAGTGGATTTGAAAATGTCAGGCTTCCTTTGAATAATGGAAAGCATAAAATTAAATAATCCCATGTTCAAAAACATGCAATTATATACTTGCAAATCTCTCTTTAAAAAGCGAAAGTAAGCACGGAGAGCTAAGAGAAAGAGAAAGAGAAATGGTCTGGCTGTCTTACTCTCTATACTGACCAATGGCCTAAAATCTCCCAAGCAACATTTAAGGTCATCTTCTAACGTCACTTACAAATGGAAATAAAGGGGAATAAAAAGGATGAAGGGAAAGAGGGAGAGAAAATTCTTTCAAAAGCCTTTCAAATACTCACCCTTGTGGAAATAGTTGCAAGTAATCGGATAAAACCCCACCCAATACTGCAAATGCTACTCACTCCATTGACCCGAGCACAGAAAGTCCTGTGGAAGCGAACTCTCCCAACAACACTTACTTGAAATCCTTAGTGAGCTGGGGAACTGGAAAGGGAGCCTGACTGAGAGAAAATATATTCCAAATCCAATGATTTATTTCTTAAGACCATGAACTGGCTGGCATGTTCCTGGAACATTTGCTAAAATCTGCCCCAGAGTGACTCACAAGTGTTGGAAAAAATCAAACAACTAAGTCCCAGGTCATGATCTCGAGACACTTATGGTTTGGTGTTCATACAAACCTTGCACAAGTTAAGGATGATACCAGGCTGTGCTATGTCGCTGGAGCACTGAGCATGTCAGGGATGAAAAAAGAGAACAGCGAGAAGTGGTCTGGACTGGAGTCCAGTGGACTGGTCTGGAGGAGTGGTCTGGGACTGATGTTTAGAAAGCTTAAAGGCCAGGCTAAGAAGCTGGGCTTTTATTCAATATAGATGTTGGAAAGTGGCTGAGCATGACCGTCACCTGGATCCATGCACTGCAAGGAAGACAGTAACTAACAAGACAGGAAAAGGAAGCAGAGACAAGCCCAGGGGTGCAAAGGGCCAGAGATGAGGTTTCAAACAAAAGCAAAACTGCTATCTCAGGTAAACCTGTACTACTGAGAGTGGAAGGAAAGAGAAGGTTTGTAGACCCATCTGAACAGACAAAGGCAGCCTTTAGCAAAGGGTGGAGGAAGAAGAAAAGAAAGAAGCATTGAAGGATCCTGGGACATAATAAACTCAATCACAAGACACAACAGGTTTGCAGAAGATGATTTTAGTTCTTGACACGTTTCGACTGAGACGGCTGGGAGAAGCCCAGAGAAGACCGTCCTGAGCAGAGGGAAAAAGAGCCATCTGGTCACAGATTCCAGAAGAAGGCAGGCAGGGAGATAGACACACAAGGAGAGTAGAAAGGGCAGGAGGAGGAAGAGAGCTCGGGGCAGAAACCAAGCTGTTAGAAACAGGATGAGAATCAGCAGAACTCAGGGTTGTGGCAAAAAAAGAAAGGGGGGCAGTGACAAGCAAAACTCCGGTGCTGTAGGGAGGTGAGGCAGGGAAGACTGAAGAAGCATCCCTAGTGCTGACCATTAGGAAGGGGCCAGTGGTACCTTTATGATTTCCTGGGAACCATCAAGGTAGAGTCTGAGCTGTAAGAGTGAATGAGTTCTAAGGATGGGGGCACCTCACACAGGATATTACTTGGCAGTAAATGCATGGAAATTAAATAGCAATAGGAAAAGGAAAAGGATTTTGGTTCCCCTGTTTATGTGCTTGGCACTTTTTTATGTATAAATAATATTAGAGAACATTCGGAGTTTATGGAAAGAAGCCAGAGAGGGGATTAAAAAGTCAAAATAGAAGAGAGATGACAGGCGATGAAGAATGAAGAGGAAAATATCAAGGAACCCTGCACAATTAAATTCTCGTTCATTGAACGAGCTCTCTACGGTGGTTGTGGTCTGAAGACAGAGAGAGACACAGCCTGCCTCTTGAAAGCTTTGGCTCTTTTGTTTACAAAGAACCATGGGAAGTTGAGAGAATGCCTCATATTCTGATCCTCGTGCAAATGCATTCATATTTTAGACTTGAGAGAGGGAAGGAATGTGATAAAGACAGAACTGACGTAAGAGCTGAAATAGGGACTGATTCCAAAGAGACCAGAACAGCACTCACATTTCCAAAATATTTGTCCAGCAACTCCACGTAACGGTGCACGATCTCGAGAGTCAAGAGCTCATTGTCCTGATTTTCTACAGCACAGCAAAAATATAAACTAGCATACCTTGAAAGGAAAAACACGAAGAAAGAAAAATAAAATAAGATGACACATCCAATACCCCAAAGGTGGTATTTTCTGATATGTGAAGCTCCCCCCATCCAAATCCAAGAAAGAGGTCATCATGGATCACATCCAATAGCCTCCCAATACGTGAAAGAGAATATATAAAAATAGCGTGGCCATTGGGTTGTACCAATAAATTTTAGAAAAGACTCTCTACACCGTTTTACCCTGAGGAACTATAATCAGGGAGACAGAGTCCTTGGCCCACAGTTATGGGGGTGCCTGCTCACACCCCTCCCCAGCTTGTGAGTTTTCCTTTCTAAACCTCAAGGTTTTGACCCCAGCTCTCACCTCACATGGTGCTGCACTCCTTCTGTATGCTGACTTCTCCCCTTAGCTCTGAGTTTGGATGTCTTTCCTCCTGGAAACCTCTAAACTTCCCACACTGGGCTGGATGCCGGGCTCTGCACTCCTAAGCCTCCCCCATCAGAGCGGCTAGTGCTCTTCATTGCCCATTTCATGGCCTGTCTCTGCCCCACTAGGTCACTGGCTTCCCAAAGGCAAGTGCCGAGTCTGCCTTGCTCACCATGATGTACTCAGGCACTGCAAATATCTGTTGAGAGAACTGTTAAAGCCTATTCTTTAAACAATGGCTTAAATCACAAATGAACTCAAAGTTTTAAAAAGCCAGTAGGCAGAGAGTAGAGAAGGACAAGCTTCTTGTTGACAAGTGCTTCCTGGCACTTTGCCTTGCCGTCCCTGGGATGCTTATTAAAAGGAGCCTTCACTGACATCTCTCTGGATGCTCGTACTAAAAGCTTTAACCTTCGACCCGGCAGCAGCAGCTCTGTCGGGGCACTTCCTGGTAATTTACTCCATTAAATACAGCCTGCCAAGTTGCCTCTGTTTAGCCTTTTGGGCCTTTGCAAGAGCCTTCCCAACATGCATTTTGCTTCTGGAAGTGGCAGTAGGATGCTGAATGCAGGGTCCGGACGGCTGGGTTCTGGTCCTGGCTTAGACATAAATTATTTGGACCTATGGGCAAAATGGCTTTACCTCTTAGGTAAAGTTTCCTTATCCATAAACTGAGGTTGCTTGCCAGTATGGTCTTACTATGACAACCAGGTGCAATAATGAGAGAATATATAGGTTTTAAAGCCAGAAGGAGGGGTGCCCAGGTGACTCATCTGCTTTTGATTCAGGTCATGATCTCAGGGTCCTGGAATCAAGCCCCAAGTCCGGCTCCCTGCTCAGCAGAGAGCCTGCTTCTCCCTCTCTTTCTCTACCCTTCCCCCAGCCCCACTCGTGCTCTCTCTCAAATAAATAAATAAAATCTTTTAAAAATGAAAAAAAAAAAAAAGCCAAAAGGATATGCATTTGAATCTTGTCTCTCCCAACTGCCTCTTAGTTCTTGTGATTGAAGACTAATTACTTAGAAACTCTCTGTGGCTTCAGTTTCCTCCTTTGCAAAGATGAGTAATAATAGCAATAATAAGGGCTGCCCATCTCTCTAGCATCTTCACCTGCATTTTTTCCCACAGCATTTGTTACTAACGAATAGGGTTTTGTTTGCCTGACCAATGAGTACGCTCCGTAAAGAGCAGCTCTGGTCACCGTCTTGTTTGTTAAGGCATCCGCAGTCATTAAAGGTGCTGGAAATGTAACAGGTGCCCAGAAGCTATTTCTTGATGCACTGCATTATCCACATGTAGATCACATCCCTGGAATCCATCCTGACACATGGAAAGCCTTTCAATAAATGAGAGCTCTTTTTCTGTTAGTCTATTGGTATAAATATTTGGGCTCCAGACTCCAAAGATTTCAGTAAGTGATGCAGTTGGTGTTGTAATAAAAAATGTTCAGGATTAAACAATCCAAAGCAATAATGAGAAAGACAGATCTCATAGACAGTTACTCACACCTTTTATAAACAAGTTTTAGCTCCTTCCAGTCAACAAAACTGCTTGTTCTCTGACCACGAGAGAGAATAATCTGAACAATTTCCCGGGTGATCCTTTTCCTCTCTTTGTCAGGAAGAGTCGTGTACCATTTCTGCAGCCGTAATTTCCCCTGTCTACTGAAAAGCAATATGAAATGTATCTAGAATAAACAAAGGGCAGAGAAAAACAGAACTTGATCAGCTAAATCATTCTACATAGACACTGGAAATTAAATGGCAGGGTTTACAAGCAATGATAATTCTGCACAAATGAAAAAGTTCTCACCAGTATGAAACTATCTTATCTGAAAATTACATTTAACCCATCCAAGAACAAAGAAACGTGTACATCACAAACATGACTTATTGATATGAGAGGGGAAAGATAAGAGTTTAAAAAATTATTCCTTTTTGGAGTCACAAATGTATTATATGCAAAAAAATATATAGAGAAAGTATGTAACTCTTTTGAGAAAACAATAAAGTTTTCCTTCACAAGGCAAAAATAAAGTGTTACAAACAGCAGAAGAGTTTACTTTAAAAATTACACCCAAGTTCCATATCACAACTATGACAACATAATGACAATAGAAGAAAAAAGGAGAGAAGGGAAGGAAAGGATGGTAAAGCATGAGAAAGCAAGAAAGGGGCTACATTCTCAGTCTTTTTTTTTTTTAAATAAAAACTATATATATTGAATGCATACAACAGAGTGATCGGATCTACATCTATCTATAGTAGCGTGTTTACTATAGTCAAATTAATATTTCATCTCCTCACATTGGTTATTATTGTGTGTATGTAATAAAGACCTGAAATCTACTCCCTTAGTAAATTTCCAGAATTCAACCCAGTGTAATTAACTGTAGTCATCATCACGAACAGCAGATCTCTAGACTTACTCATCTTATAACTGCAACTCTGTGCTCTTCAACCAACATCTCCCCATTTCCCTCACCTCCCCACTCCTGGTAATCATGGTTCTATTCTATATGCCTCTATGACAACTTTTTAGACTCCTCTTCATATGTAAGTGAGATCTTGCACTATGCGTCTTTCTGTGCCTGGCTTATTTTATTGAGCGTGATGTCATCCAGGTTCACCCATGATATCACCAATGACAGGATTTCTTTTTTATAACTGAAAATATTCATTATGTGTATGCATTATGCACACACACGTGCACACACACACATATATACCACATTTTCTTTATCCATTCATCCATTGATGGACACTTAGGATAATTCCATACCTTGGCTATTGTGAATAATGCTGCAAAGAACTTGGGAGTGCAGGTATCTCTTCAAGATACTGGTTTCATTTCCTTTGAAAACATACCCAGAAGTGGGGCTGCTGGATCATACATCAGTTCTATACTTAATTATCTGCAGAACCTCCATACTGTTTTCCATAATGGTTGCACGAATTTATATTCCCACCAACAATGTTCCCTTTTCTCTACATTTTCACCAACACTATATCTTTTGTCTTTTTGGTAACAATCATTCTAACCAATGTGAGGTGATTTCCTATTGTTCTGATTTGCATTTCTCTGATGATTAATGATGTTGAGCATCTTCTCATATACCTGTTGGCCATCTGTATGCCTTCTTTGAAGAAATATCTGTTCAGGTCCTTTTTTTTTTTTTTTTTAAAGAGTTTCATTTATTTATTTGACAGAGAGACACAGCGAGAGAAGGAACACAAGCAGGGGGAGTGGGAGACAGAGAAGCAGGCTTCCTGCCAAGCAGGGAGCCCCATGCTGGGCTCAATTCCAGGACCTTGGGATGACGACCTGAGCCGAAGGCAGACACTTAATGACTGAGCCACCCAAGCGCCCCTGTTCAGATCCTTTGTCCACTTCTTAATCAGGTTATTTATTTTCTTGCTATTGACTTGAGTTACTTATGTATTTTGGATATTAACCTCCTAACAGATGTATGATTTACAAAGATTTTCTTGCAGGTGGTCTCTTTGTTCTGTTGATTGTGTCCTTTGCTGTGAAGAAGTTGTTTGGTTTGAAGTGACACCATTTAATCTATTTTTGCTTTTGTTCCCCTTGCTTTTGGGGTAATATCCAAAATAACTTTGCGCAGACCAATGTCATGAAGCTTTCTCCCTATTCTTTCTTCTAGCAGTTTTGCAGTTTCTGATCTTACATTTAAGTCTTAATTCACTGTGAGTTGGGGTTTTTTTTAATATGGAGTGAAAGAAGGGTCCAATTTCATTCTTTTGCATGTAGATAACAAATTTTCCCTACACCACTTATTGAAAGCTTGTCCTTTTCCTATTGTGTGTTCTTGATAGCTTTGTTGAAGATCAAACTGTCTTAAACCTAAGGTCTTTCCTCCACTTTGTGGGTAACTTAGCTGAGAGCTTTAGAATAGACCATCTCATGTAGCAATTGTCTTTGTCATCATGATAGATCTGTAACAATTTAGTGTGTTGACTATCTGAAAGCAACCAGATCTTATATTCAGTTGTTTCAAAATGTGTATTTTAAGTAAGGGTTTACATTCCAATGCATTTTAAAAGCTTTAAATGAATGGAAGACATCATAACATGCAGAAATTTACTTTGGTAACTTGGAGGTACAGTAGATAATGCTTTTCAGAAACTGTCAGATGGTATATTTATCTGATGGGAGATTAAATTTTCTCAATGCACCATGTGAGAAGTTTAGAATCATAATTTATTTCATCAGGTTTTTGCTTTGTTTTCTTTTCTTAAAAAAATAAAATTCAGGGGCACCTGGGTGGCTCAGTGAGTTAAGCCTCTACCTTCAGCTCAGGTCAAGATCTCAGGGTCCTGGGATCGAGCCCCACATCAGGCTCTCTGCTCAGTGGGGAGCCTGTTTTCCCCTCTCTCTCTGCCTACTTGTGATCTCTCTCTCTGTGTCAAATAAATAAATAAAATCTTTAAAAAAATAAATAAATAAAATAAAATTTAGTAGAGGTTAAGTGTGTTATGGATTTAATTTTTTTTAATTTTAATTTAATTTAATTTAAATTTTAAATTTAATTTAAAATTAAAATTTTTAAAACTTTTTTTTTAAGGTTTTATTTATTTACTTGAGGGGGGGAGCACACACAAGGCGGGAGGGGCAGAGGAAGAAGGAGCAGCAGAATCCTCACTGAGCAGGGAGCCCCACGACTCTGGACTCAATCCCAGGATTCAGGGATCATGACCTGAGTCAAAGGCGGATGTTTAACAGACTGAGCCACCCAGCTGCCCCTTTAAAAACTTTTTATAAATAAAATATCCACCTCCTTTTATTGAAGAGGTTTGGCTTTGAATGTCAGAACATAGGTCATAAAAACTCACTAAGTGGTGACCTGAGGACGAAAAGTAACCAGGCTCTTTCCTGAAAGCTCCTCGTCCCTCCAACCTATAGAATTTGAGATCTTCTTAATAAGGTTATATTCTGTCTTAGAAAGAAAACATCTCTTAGAACAAGGACTTAAGGACCAAGGTATCATCAGCGAGGAAAAGCAAGTGTGAAAGCCTTGCTCATCTAGCAAATTTAAGAAACATCACCCTCAGACTGGAATTTTAAATATCTGCTGAGAATGCAGCATTTTCTTAAATACCCATTTCACTATCAGCACAGGTATAAATAATTCAGTAAGGGAAAACAGTCACTGTTTTCTAAGAATTAAATTGAGAAAGGTATTTTTACTTCCAAGAAGAGATCATCCTAAAAGTGACATTCTGAAAGTACAAGGTAGAAAAAATAAATAAATAAATAATAAAAGTACAAGATGGAATGGTGATAGAATCATAAAACCTCAGAATCTTGAGAACAAGCCTCAGCTTTGGATCATCACCAATGGATAAGTCTATTTAATCCAATGCCTAGCAAATGGTCTAGAGATGTCTAGAGAAATGAAATCGACACATTTTCTTAGTGTTCACTTTGCATTTCCTGTCAGAAAATTTTTTTCTTCCCATCTAACCTAAATCCCTTCTGTTACAGTTTAAACCAGTTTTCCCTGATTTTATCCACAGAGTATATTAAAAGACAATATGTCGTAACTAAGTCTACACATATTTGAAGACAGCCTTTCAGGAGACCATGAATCATTTTCCTTCCAGGAGAAATAACCCTGGTTTCCTGTTGTCTTCTTACCGGTTCTATATCCAGACTTCAAGATCATCATTGTGATTCTTCCCAGATTTTTCCACAGGCTAAGTAAGTGCTACTTTTAATTGGGGGCACTCAGATGGATACCCAAAATTCCAGAGAGTGGCTGGAAGTAGGGCTGAATTTCATTGTGGATTACTTTCTAGTTCTTCTACATTGCAACAGTCTCTCAAGATCAGGGGCCTCCCTTCTTAAAAATGGACCAACAGGGGGCACCTGGGTGGCTCAGTGGTTTAAGCCTCTGCCTTCAGCTCAGGTCATGATCCCAGGGTCCTGGGTTCGAGCCCCACATCGGGCTCTCTGCTCAGTGGGGAGCCTGCTTCCTCCTCTCTCTCTGCCTGCCTCTCTGCCTACTTGTGATCTCTATCTGTCAAATAAATAATAAAATATTTAAAAAAAAAAAAGAAAAAAAAAAAACGGACCAACAATGTAGGACAATGAACAAAGAGCAACTCTTTCTTCTAACAATCAGTTCAAAGAGAAAAGATGATCAGGAACCTGATACATACATCTGCAGAGCCCATATAAATAGAAATACGTTCTAAATTCAAAAGAAGCAACAAAATGATTCAAGTTTATCCCATAATTGCCTTGCATAAGACAGTGTTGAGAGATTTAGCCCTCTCAAGTTCTCCTCTGAGACAGAACATAGCTCATGTTTGTGGTGTCTGGTGTCTGTCACGCCTCCAGAGTTAAGGTGGCTTGAGAGAACCAGCAGAATGAGCTGTAGTGACTCACAGGAGTTCATCAGCTCCAGCAATTAATTTTATCTAATTTATCAGTTTAGTCATTCAAGGCATATTTGAATAATGTTTCAAGAGGTTAATCAAATACCTTTATTGATTAGCACTAGCTTGAGAGTAGGAGGAAAGCAACTGGAAGGATTCTTTCAATATTTACAAAGAGCCAACTTACATTCAAGTGATGTCACAAACAAACTTCATCTGACTTCAGAAAATAACACCCAGACATTCCGCTTCCATAGTACTGCTGAGATAAGAGGAGTAATGGAGAGGCTGACTGGTAATACCCTTCTGGAAAATGCTAACTCCAGAAATAACCATAAAATCCAATGAAGTATGTTTGGCAAGGTTGCCTTCTTACATTTAGCCCAAATGCTTTGGCCTCAAGTAGACACAGCTTCACCAAGAGCTCCTATTCTTATCTCAGAAGCCCTTCGGAGGGGTCTGGTTCTGTACCAGATGGTCTGGTTTATCCAAGCATTCTTTGTCCTCAGAGTATCCACTAGTATAATCCTTGACCTAACTGGGGATAGCCCAAATTTGTCACTTTGACCCAGAATGCAAACTACTCTGGGCATTTTCGTAATTTTATTTCTGAAGCATGTCCAGTGGGTACCCTTAGGCTTGCAGGAAGCACAAAGCAGACCAACACCAATCTACTTAGCCTGCTGCTTTGAACCAGTGTTAGTACCTTCCTTCTCCTTAAAGATAAAAGGTGAAAGCATCCAGAAGCAGCTTTGGTTCTTAAAGTTTGCAAATCTAGTAGACCCATGACTAGCTTCCAAGAAGAGTAGCATCCAGGAACCTCTTCCTATCCCCAAAACTGTCACCTCACCAACACCACATATGCAGGGCTGGCTTCCAAGATCTGAGCTGCAAATATAAACCCATACAATATGTTCCTTTCCACCCATTCCATCTGCTTGACAGGCCCTTCCTCTGGCACACTATAACCCATAATACATCACTTAAATAACACTATTGTTGGAGTTCTCACTGCCTTAACCCCTTTTCCAACTGCTGCAGCCACTCAACAAACTCCCAATCCAGATCAGCCCATCCACTCTCCTCTCTGCTTCTCTACTGAAGCATCAGCCACTCCTGAGAAAAACTGCAGAGAGCTTTGCAGATTGGTACTATTTTACGGGTATGAAATCTTCAATGTTACTTGGAAACCTTCCATCTACCTCTTCAAGTAAAGGGGTTGCTAAGCAACTGCCCCCATCTACTCCCCACAGGGGTTATTGCAAGTCACGGCCAAGCCCCTCTTATTCCTTACCTCCATCCTTACTCCCTGACTCTGGGAAGATAAAAGTCAAGAGGATCAAAATCATTCCATAGGATTTCCTTAGCTCCTTCCACACAGTACACATCTACATGCACAAACTCAGTTACCCACCCCCACCCCTGCCACCAATTTACTTGCTTCCTATGTCTGAGAATACAATATCATTTTCTGTTCTGGCTGCCCACCCTCATCTATGTCTTCAGGAATGCGGATTCAGCATTCTGACACTGTCCCTCCCTTCTGAGACTCCTTACATGCACATACTAAATAATTCCAAGTTGCTCTCAGGTGTAAAAAAACAACAGTCCTCTCTAGAATCCCAACCTTGACTCAGCCCTCAGTGCCAAGAGTCCAAAAAGTGCCCATACCTTTTGATCCAATGACCCTACTGTTT
The DNA here is from genome assembly GCA_003697995.1 of Taxidea taxus jeffersonii. Taxonomy (NCBI): domain Eukaryota; kingdom Metazoa; phylum Chordata; class Mammalia; order Carnivora; family Mustelidae; genus Taxidea; species Taxidea taxus. Next base: position 95,730 of record ML111438.1, on the reverse strand, counting down.
AAATCTGGATTAAGGATGTGCCTGAAAATGCAGATAAACATTTAGGCATTAATGCTTACTGTAGTTCTTTATAGTAACAGACAAACAATAAAACTGCAAACTACCGGAATTATCAACAACAGAGAAATTTTTAAATACCATTTGCTAAATGATTTCAGTAAGTGAGAAGGCCTACAGTATAATGTTACATTAAACAAAAAGAATATAAAAAGATACGTGGAGCATTACAGCAATAATTTAAAAGTATACTTACATAGACATTATATAAGGGAAAGACACGAAATTGCTCATAGTGTTTGTCCTGGAAGACTGGAATTACAAATGTTATTTTCTTCTTTGTACTTGCCTGGAATTTCCCAAATTCATATGTATGACTTTATAATTAGAAAAAAATGTTTAATGAAAAGACTATTAGCAAGTTCAATAAAAATCAGTCAGGATTCTATTTGAAGACCAAATACTAAGTAAATGTCAAAGCGTTTTCAACAAATAAAACTATACCTCAAGGAGATTGCACGCTCCTCACTACTCAAGAGATCCTGCAGACAGACAAACGCTGCCCCCTTGCCCCTCTAGAGCTCACAAGGGGTGTCCTGGCCATGGGACTAAGCCTGCATAAGGAGAAGGAAGGTAGGGAAAGAACATGCAAAAATGGTCATTGTTGGATGAAGGACCTCAATGTGAGAAAGGAATCCATCAAAATCCTTGAGGAGAACACAGGCAGCAACCTCTTCGACCTCAGCCGCAGCAACTTCTTCCTAGGAACATCGCCAAAGGCAAGGGAAGCAAGGGCAAAAATGAACTATTGGTACTTCATCAAGATGAAAAGCTTTTTCACAGCAAAGGAAACAGTTAACAAAATCAAAAGACAACTGACAGAATGGGAGAAGATATTTGCAAGTGACATATCAGATAAAGGGCTAGTATTCAAAATCTATAAAGAACTTATCAAACTCAACACCCAAAGAACAAATAATCCAGTCAAGAAATGGGCAGAGGACATGAACAGACATTTCTGCAAAGAAGACCTGCAGATGGCCAAGACACATGAAAAAGTGTTCCACATCACTCGGCATCAGGGAAATACAAATCAAAACCACAATGAGATACCACCTCACACCAGTCAGAATAGCTAAAATTAACAAGTCAGGAAATGACAGATGCCGGCGAGGATGCGGAGAAAGGGGAACCCTCCTACACTGTTGGTGGGAATGCAAGCTGGTGCAACCACTCTGGAAAACAGCATGGAGGTTCCTCAAAAAGTTGAAAATAGAGCTACCCTATTACCCAACAGTCGCACTACTGGGTATTTACCCTAAAGATACAAATGTAATGATCCGAAGGGGCACGTGCACCTGAATGTTTATAGCAGCAATGTCCAGAATAGCCAAACTGTGGACAGAGCCCAGATGTCCATCAACAGATGACTGGATAAAGAAGATGTGATATATATATACAATGGAATACTATGCAGCCATCAAAAGAAATGAAATCTTGCCATTTGCGACAATGTGGATGGAACTAGAGAGTATTATGCTGAGCAAAATAGGTCAATCAGAGAAAGACAATTATCTTATGATCTCCCTGATATGAGGAAGTTGAGAGGCAACGTAGGGGGTTGGGGGTAGGAAAGGAATAAATGAGACAAGATGGGATGGGGAGGGAGACAAACCATAAGAGACTCTTAATCTAACAAACCAAACTGAGGGTTGCCGGGGGAGGGGTTGGGGGACAGTGGTGGGGTTATGGACATTGGGGAAGGTATGTGCTATGGTAAGTGCTGTGAAGTGTGTAAACCTGGCAATTCACAGACCTGTACCCCTGGGACTAATAATACATTATATGTTAATTAAAAAAAATTTTTTTTTAATTTTTTAAATGGTCATCGTTGCCCTACTAAGATGGGGGCCCATAGTTATTTTTCTGTAATTTCAAAGCAAGGCTATTTAATTCTGGCAATGAAATAAAGAAAGGGAGAATGAGCAAAAGCGTGAGCCAATAGTTTAGGCTCTATTCACATGAACTAGAGCGTTGCTTTCCTAACAGTCTGACAAACTCAGTACATCACAATCAGCATGTCTTTAATTAAAAGGGACAGAACGGAACACAGCAGAGCTATCATGGATATTAGGGGTGTGTGTTTCAAGAAACTGGTTCCTATAGCATATACTCAGCCTGGGCGGTAGTGTAAAGTGCATGTCTTGCTACCGCTTGTACCTGAAAGAAGGAGGCGATAGGGGGGAGGACATTGGAAAGAAGTTAAGGACAACGATGCTGAGTCTAGTGAAGAGGTCATCCACAATAAGGTAAAGAAGCAGGGAAAAAAATATGTTTATGCAAAGCTGGTCAGTAGGCAAATGTTAACAGAAAAAGGCAGCTCTTTATTCAGTATTGATAGTGAAGCTCTTAGAGAATGCCAGCGACCAGGAAGAATACTCCCACAAACAACACTGTTTCCAACCCGAGAAGCCACCATTTGGAATGGGTCTCTGGGTACAGCAAACCATGACATTGTGCGTGGTGAGAAAGCCGACTTCCAGGAAGGGTGACATCAGGCCAAACAACTAAGCCGGTGTAAAAGAGGAAGAGGCCCTCTTTGGAGTTGGGATGAACTCCAACTTTTTTTGCCTCAGGGCAGACAAATGAAATAAGCAAGTAAAATGGAGGGAAATGCCTCACTCTGTCATGGGTGCAACGAGGCCCTTAGAATAGGGAAAAAGTACACAGCTGGAAGCAGTAAGAAAGCAAGGAGGAAAGAAACTCTCACGGCCCTTCTCCATCTGCACGGTTCTCCAGAATCACGTCTAGTTCTGTTCTTTGCTCATAACAGGGGCACAATACATACTGGTGGGACTGTTGAAGTTTGAGCAATGGCACCAAGCCCTATAATATCAAGCAGAGAATAGGGTTTTCTCTCGGGCCTAAAGAACATTAAAGTTTTCTCAAGGTGACCTTTTAAAAGCCCAGGGTTTTATTGGACATCATGGGTTTACAGTTGGAATTACTTTTCTCCAGATGAGTAGATGAGTGTAGCCCTTGGATTCCCCCAGATCATCCAGGCACTTACCCGGACTGGTCTAACAGTCTTCTGGCCCAGTGAGCAGAAAAGTGTCCACAAACTCAGAGACACAGCTACTCTTCTGGAATCAATTATAAAAGGCTTGCACACAACTGCTCTGGGTACTCATCCCTTCAGGGCTACACAGTTTGTATACCTGTGACATGCATCTCAACTACTGTTTCAGATTCGGCCCAGAGTATCCTGTGCCTTCACCGTGAGGTCAGCCCAAATCCCATTAAGGAAATGCATCACCAGGCCAGGACCTGGGGGGACTGCAACGGCCTCACACACATCCACCTCCGTGCCAAGTCCAGCACAGAGAACTCTCAGTAAATGCTTGCGGTTGCTAACAAGTCATCCGGGAGGCAGCTCTGCCTGTTTACACTGCCCTCCCTTTTCACAGAGGCCGGCAACACATTCTCTGCTTCCTCCTTTGGAATCACTGCCCCTCCATCTATTTTCCCTCACTGGTTCCCACACTGGGACAGAGAGAGTCTCTGATAGGCATTCTGCAGGGACACAGAGGGGCATTCTGCTGATTCTTGGGGTAATCATAAGCGATCCAGTTTCTACCCGACCTGCCTGCTACCTAGTCCCCTCCGTTACCTTCTCAACTCTCAAATACTGAGGTTGCCCCAAAACAGCCCAAACTTGCCGGTAAGTCGCTCAGAGCCCTTCTCTCCCTTGACTGCTGACCTATGGTCTTCCGGGTGTCTCTCTACTCGGCCTCTCCAAGTTCTCTGTAAGGCGTTTGCTTCAGGCTTTCCCATTTTTTCCCCTCTGTGTGTGTAAGCCTCCAGTTTCCTTTTCCACGACCGAGGGACAACAGTTCATGCGTAAATTAGTGTTGATCCCCTCTCCCCCTGCCAGGTCCTATTCACAGGGTTAGCAGGAACCACGGGACAGGTGTGGCCCTCCACCAGCCACCGGCTCCCCACTCCGGCCCCATGTCCTCCCCTATGAAACCGGAGAGCAGGTCAAACATTCAAATACCTTTCCCGGGCTGGGTGCAGAGGCAGGTAACCTTTCAAATGAAGTTGTAAAGGTTCAGGGTAATATAATAGGGGATGGAAGACGCAGAGTGAGACTGGAAAGCACCTGTCCTGACTGAAGGGACAGCCACAACTCAGCCACACTGAAGTACTGCCATGAAAAAAAAAAAAAAAGCAGCCAGTATTGCTGGATCTTCAGATTGTTTTGGGTTTTTTTCCCCAAAAGAAGCCTGAAATCTGATAACTATGTAAAATATTGGGATTATTTTAATGTTGGCCATTAATCTTAGTACTAATACTACCAAAACAGTATTCACGCTAAGCCAAGCACACTGTGATGGCTGTGGGCTCGAACGGCATTTGGGCTGCAGGCCTCATGTGACACTGTTGAATTAGGGGACAGCTGAAGTCCCCTACTGTACTAATGTCATTCTGTAGCATTTGGCCACACAGTGGATTTCCTTTCCTCGTTATTTCTGAATCTCTCTGTTTGAGGAAGCGGCCCTCCAACCTGAGAACCCCGCTCCAACATCTCAGCCCCCTATCACTGTCAAATCTATTGTGAATCAGAATCTCCTATTAACTAAATTCATCAAATTGTATAGGTTCCTTTTCCTCAAGATTTCCAGCTCTGGTTTCTGTTTCTACAATAAAAGAAGATAACATTAAATGGAAAGAAAGTAAGATCCACGAAATCTCAGGATCGCATTTTTGGTTCATTGTGTCAGTCTTTTTACCCCGGAATTAAAATACTGAAAAGCAGCCCCATCAGCCAACGTCTTTCAATTCCTTTCCTGATCCTTGTACACCACCTGGTGGCAGAATGGTCTGCTTAGAACACTGTGAAATGCCCAGTGAAGAAGGCACAGAGCCAGACAAATGAGGAAGAGCATCAGAGGGGCAGCAAGAGAAAAAGAAGAAAGGAATGACATCAGAAACAAAAGTTATAAGTAATCCATAAATGAAAGGATTAACTGCTGAGAATTAGCTGGTGACCATTTATGTACAACTTTAAAGCTCCTTCTGTAAAGAAAATTCCTTATAAAACTATCCAGTGTACCTATTCTGTACAATAGCATTTACTGGAAGGTAGGAAGGACATACTGACCAGGTTGCAGCTAGAGGACAGGACAAGCAGGCTACAATGGATTGGCCTGCATTACCCCAAAATTCGTATGTTGAGGTCCTGGCCCCAGTAGCTCAGAATGTGACCTTGGTCACTGCAGATGTCGTTAGTTAAGAGGAGTTCATACTAGAGTACTCCCTACTCCGGAGTAGGGGGATCCCCTACCCCAACATGACAGGTATCATTCTCAAAAGGGGACAGAGGCAGGCACACAGACAAGATGCTAGGGGAGGCTGAAGGCAGATGTGGGGGTGATGCAGCAGAAGCCAAGGAACGCCAAAGATGGCCAGCAAACCCCCGGAAGCCAGGAGAGAGGCATGGATCAGATTCTCTCTGGGTACCCAGAAGGAAGCAGTCCTACTGAAACCTTGATTTGAGGCTTCTAGCCTCCAGAACTTTGATAAATTTCTGTTGTTTAAGCCAATCCATTTGTGGTCCTTTATCACACCAGCTTGCCTGTGGCTTTGAATTTTGTCTTTTTTTTTTTTTTTAATCCCAAAAAGCATCACTGCTGTTTTCAATGTTATTATAATGCATATCACAAAACCAAATCATCTACATTCCAAAGATAAGGTGGGCAGATTCCATTCAACTTTGCAAATATTTATACACTGTCTACCACAGTGAGGTATTTAAAACGAAATAATGACTCATTCCTGGACTCACAAAATGCCAACATCAGAAAGGACAACAGAGCTGCTTTGGTGCAAACCTTCTCCTCTGAAGAGGAGGAAGTGCTGAGAATGCTCACGGCTGGACCCTCAGTTGCACAGCTAGTAAGTGGCAGAGTTAAAACAAGCTCCTGCCTCCCAGAGCTCCCAAGAGCCTCCCAGCCCAAGGCTCTTTGCACTTGGTACCTTCAACCACTTTTTTGTTTTCCAGCAAAGCTAAAGTTACTACTTCCTCTCATTTTTTCTTTTTATCCAAATAATTATAACCAAGTGAGTCTTTTTTTTTTTTTTAAGATTTTATTTATTTGACAGAGAGAGAGAGAGAGATAGCAAGAGAGGAAACACAAGCAGGGGGAGTGGGAGACAGGAAGGAGGCTTCCTGCTGAGCAAAAAGCCTGACATGGTGCTCGATCCCAGGACCCTGGGATCATGACCTGAGCTGAAGGCAGACTGAGCCACCCAGGTACCCCATAACCAAGTGAGCCTTACGCTAACACCAGAGAAGACCTACATGTAATGGTTGACATTTACTGGGCATGTGGTAGTCCCCACGATAAGCACTTCACACGCAATACCTCATTTAATCCTCATCAAAATGTTATTATTACCCCTATTTAATTGATAAGGAAAGGGGGCCCCTCAAAAGTGAAGTCCCGTGCTCCAGGTCAGTCAGCTAGAAGACTCCAGAGCTGGGCTTTGGTTCTAGGGCCCACCGTTTAAGTGGTTATGTAACATTGCCTCCTTGAAGAGAAAACAAGTCCACGACATGGGCATCAACTGGGCTGCCATCACCACTTTTAAAGTCACTATGATACTGAACTGCCCTTTGTAACTAGAAGGCAACATTTTTTCCATGACTGCTTGAACCCTGTTTAAAGCGCCTTTCAGCCACAATGATGTTGTCAATGGTGAACAAACAGACCTACGAACTACCAAATCACTGGTGCTCAATGAAGACAATCCACCCCAGGTCTCAGATCTTCAAGCCCCAAACAGAAAGTCTTCCACTTTCAGAAAACTAAAGCTTTATTCAAAGTCAAATGCTGCCAGTTGATTTTTTTTTAATTTATATCCAAGATGAGTCAAGGCGAGCCAAAATGGCAAACAAAAGTTAGATGCTGTTATGGGTATAATACCCCAGTTTTGTGATGCAGTTTTGGTGTTACTAAGTGTTACCTCTCAGAATTCCACTCATAAGTGCTTTTCACTTCATGCAACAATTAATTGGTTTTATCCTAACAGCATGACGCCTGGCATGAGGGCAGAGGTGATGGGTCCAGCCATACTGTGTACTCAAAGAACATTGCTCTTGAAAGTCCCAGGACAGCAGGTCACTTATTACCACGGGGGCGAAAATAGTATGCCTGAGTTCAGGAAACATGTGGGAAAGTTGACATAACTCAATTGAGAGAGAAAGAGCCATGGTGATGGGATATCAGCTCCAAAAGATATTTAATAACAAGTTTAATCTACCTGCCTTTGCCAGGTAGAATGGACAGCAGAAATGTGGAATGCAAGGCTGTCATTATTCAAATTCAAGTAGAATGCTGAATTGTGACCTACCCTATTCTCCATCTCCCCTTCCCACAGGCTAAACAAAGGCCTTGAGAAATAAAACAAAACACCCAAAAACTCTTGTGATAAGAGCCAGGTAAAGTTAGACATGCAGAGTCTCCCAACCGATGCCTAGGTTCACACTCCTAAATTTAGGTCCCATCCACGGCTCAGGCATGACAAAACAGCCATCAGGCGGTGGCTGAGCACATGTCCCAAATGCTCCAGGTTAGTGGCTGCCGATCTGTGGTGCCCACACGGAGGCGAACCACTAATTAACGTCACAATGCACACTCAAGTGAACACGCCTGCTTTGCCAATGCCGTAATACCCTTTCTTCCAGTTTTCCAGCTCATTGATTCCAAACTATGGGATGACAGAAAGACCTGGTTCTTCTGGACCACATGGAAGGAAGGGAGTTTTTAAAGTAAGGATATTAAAATCTGCAAATTGTGTTTGTATGTATGTTGGTAAAATCTGCAAATTGTATTTGTATGTCCATCTCGAACAGTGACTCTTAGGAAAAGACTTCATTTTGCGGCAGTGTTGTAGGGAATGGGCATTTTGGTGCTGGTTAGTTGAAGATCACCTTTAGCCAACACCTGAAATTATATAGGCTTGGAACATGTACAACTATAAGTCACGTTAAAAGACCCTGTGAGAAAATATTAATGGAGAAACCACCGCGGGAAGAATTTGCCTCTGAATAACCCAGCAAAGAATGCGCCAGCATCGAACAGGAGCCTTAACAACTTGTCAGTGCGCTTAGGAAGAAAGAAATAGGGACTACTGAAACTTTATAGGTTTACAATTTCCTGAAATACTTGTGAGGTTGTGTTTTCTGCCACTAAGTTTACAACATACAGTGCCACGCTTCTAAAGTCAAGACAAAAGCGTTTAGTCTCAAAGTTTATTCTGCCAAGTACGTGATCCATAAGATACTTCAGATGTGTATCAAATACCACTCTAAGTCACTTCAGAGTAACAACGCATGCTCAAGTATATGCTAAGGCTTTACTGGAGTTCAGAATCCCATCTCCCTTCTTATATATTTCTTTTTTAAAAAATGTAGTTTGGAATATTACTCAGCCATAAAAAAGAATGAAATCCTGCCATTAGGAATGACATGGATGGAGCTACAGTGTACTATGCTGAGTGAAATGAGTCAGAGAAAGACAAATACCATATCATTTCACCCATATGTAGAATTTAAGAAACAAAACAGATGAATATAAGGGAAAGAATAAAAAAAGAGAGGGAGGCAAACCAAAGAGAGGCTCTCTCGCTCTCTCTCTCTTTTTTTTTTAAAGACTTTATTTATTTGACCGAGAGAGGGAGAGAGAGAGAGAGCACACAAGTAGAGGGAGCAGCAGTGGGAGAGGGAGAAACAGGCTCTTCACTGAGCAGGGAGCCCGATGCGGGGCTCGATCCCAGGACCCCAGGACCATGACCTGAGCTGCAGGCAGACACTTAACAGACTGAGCCACCCAGACACCCCCATAGAGAGACTCTTTAACTATACAGAACAAACTGGGGGTTCCTGGATGGGAGGGGAAGAAGGGGGGTGTGTTAAAGGGGTGATGGGTATTAAGGGGGGCCACTTGTGATGAGCACTGGGTGTTGTATTCAAGTGATGAATCACTAAATTCTACTACTGAAACTAAAAATACACTACATATCAACTAATTAGAATTTAAGTAAAAACCTGAAACAGTTAAAACAAAAATTTTTTTTGATGTAGTTTGGTATCTCGTAGGCGGATCCTTAACCTATTTTGCTTTGAAGTTTCAATGAGTTGAGGTTTTTCTTTTCCTTTTGGGTTATGCTTTCTACCCAAGCAATATACACAATTTAATTATAATGTTTTTCAGACCTTTTGCAAACAATGATGATTCTAAGATTAAACCTTTTACTGTGTGCCCTCACTAGTCTGAGTGTACCAGAAACCTCCATTTCTAATGCTGATTTACCAAGTACAGCATCAAATTTGTTAAAATGGAATTGGTACTGTACCAAGTAAAGGTTAAAGAGAGAGAAAGAATCTCAAACTTCTAACTTCTAGAAAAATAAAAATACAGATAGATTCGATTACAGACACTAGAAAAACTGCATAGCTCTCCAACAGGCAAGCTTGCCAAGTGAAAAAGAAACCAGGCGGGTTCCAAATGACCACATGCTTTCATTACTAAATGTGCCAAACCCAAGTAACCCCTCCCGGGAATCACTCCCGTAACATAAAACGCACGCCCTGTAAAATTCACAGTCACATTTCAGTTTTTGAAATAAACAAAGGATTATTTTATATCATTTTGCCTATAATTTCATGTGGCTGATTATTTTTATAACATATTATGTCATTTAGCTGTGTTTTAGATCATTTTTGCTATCATTTTATATCATTTTTGTCTTTTTTTTTTTAAGTGGGGGAGGTAGAGGGGCAGAGGGAGAGAGAGAGAGAGAGAACTCCAAGCAGACTCTATGCCCACCGTGCAGCCTGACACAGGGCTCGATCTCACCACCCTGAGATCATGACTTGAGCCAAATTCACAAGTCAGATGCTTAACCAACTGAGCCACCCAGGCACCCCCATTTTATATCATCTTAGATTCTCCCTCTTACTTACTTTTGAAAGTTGACTTTATACTTCCAGTATTTAGAATATATGTATATTCTTTTATACACATGTGGCTGAGATTGTTAATGTTCTTTCCTGGGGCCCCAATAATTTCAGATACCATTCGTGTTTATTTTTTACAATATTTGAAGGAAAAACTGTATAAACAACATTGCAAGGTTCGCTCAGGCATCATTTCAGGTGGATTGTATTTTCCTACTTACATTTGTTTTTTGCAAATTTTCTGTAATAAGTATGCATGAGTCATAGTTTCAAAAATTTAAGTGAAGATTGCTAGGGAACTACAGAATACAGTAGCTACCCAGGAAGGCAAGAACTGGGTTTTCTGGGATGCTGAGCAGCTGGAAGCAGAGCTGTTACTCAGGGGCATGAGAGGGGCCCTGGACTCTGCCGCACACCCCAGCCCCGCACCCAACACACTCTGCCCAAGAAAATAAGGTTTTGCGGATGTGAGCTTTAGGTCAAGAAACAGCCCAGTATTTGTCAGCATTCCCTTCATCAAAAGTGAAAAAATAATTAACATAAATTCTTCTCAGAGGACAAGTATGACCCAAAACACAGGGAGGTAAGCTAGAACTGAGGTAGTGAGGTAGCTAGAACTGAGCCTCAAAGATCCAGAGAAGGCCATCTTGCTCTGATGGCATCACTGGCATCAAGCCGATCCTATCCCTGAGGCCCCAGGATCCAGGCTGGGAAGTGCTGCTTCTGCTCCTCCCTGGGCAACCTCCTCCCTTTGGATACATTTTACATTCTAGGTTATTACCGAGAATTTTTTAAGATTTTATTTATTTATCTGACAGAGAGAGAGAACACGCAAGGGGAGTGGCAGGCAGAGGGAGAGGGAGAAGTAAACTCCATGTTGAGCAGAGAGCCCACTGTGGGGCTCAATTCCAGGCTGGGATCATGACCTGGGCCAAGGGCAGATGCTTAACTGACTGAGACACCCAGCCACCCCTGTTACTGAGAATTTAATCTAATACTACATGGAAGGGGGGGGGTTGTTTCTGCTTTGGTTATCCCATAGGCCACCAGAAACACAACAGGAGAAAGGATTCTTTTCAAGCACATTTACATGAGAGAGTGGCATAATGTGTAATTTCTACTTTTAAACAGCTCATCTTTTTCATTAAGGCAGTCCTAAAAAGACCCCTAAATTTTAGTACTCTCATGGTAAATCAACTAGGATGCACTAGACTAATATTAGCACTAGAAAACACTGCAACTAAATTTCCTTGGAATACTCAACATTTTCCTTTCAATGAATTTTAACAGGCTAGTGAAGTTTTAAGAGACTTGATTAGACAGGTCATAACAATGACTTCATCCATTGCTCCCTTACCATCTGTTCTTAATAAAGTAGCCAGACTGAACAGAGGATAGGTCACTCCCCTGCTCAAAATGTTCTCTCCAAGAAAAAGCCAAGTCCTTACCATGACCCACAAGGCCCTACTCAATGTGCCCCTCACTACCTCTGCATCACCAAACACTCTTCCCCTTACTCCCTGTATCCTTGCCACACTAGCACACCCTACCTCAGGGCCTTTGTACCAGCTGAGTGGTACATGAATCACTCCCTCACTCCATCAAGTCTGTTCAAAAATCCACTTCTCAGTGAGGCCTACCCTGACCATTCTATATATAACATGCTGTGCCCACTGGTCTGCCCCAACACTTCTAATCCTCTAACCCTACTCCAGTATTTTCCCAAGTATTTGTGACTTGACATTTTATTATTTTTAAATATTTTATTTATTTATTTATTTATTTGAGAGAGAGAAAGAATGAGTGAGCACGAGCAGGGTGAGGGGCAGAGGGAGAAGTAGACTCCCTGCTGTGCAGGGAGCCCGATGTGGGGCTCAATCCTGGGACTCCAGGATCATGACCTGAGCCAAAGGCAGATACTTAACCGACTGAGCCATCCAGGAGCCCCACTTTATTATTTTATTATCATTATTATTCCACAGTATACAATGTATGCTCCATGAGGCATTCCTGAAGTCTCTTGTGTATTGATGTATCCCAATCTTCCAAAACAGTGCCTGGCACATAGCAGTCCCTCAATAAATCTTTTTGAATGAATGAATGACGATGGCAGATCTGCTCTTGTAGGAAGACAATGAAGCAGTAATTTACTCAATAGTAGTTCCATAATACAAAAAAGAAAAGCTAATGTGTAAAATGTAATTATTTAGCTAACTCACTATAGAGCTGTGAGAATTTAAAGATTAATGTGTAGAATAATATTGATGGGTTTTAAATTATGTCGAAATCAACCACTGCTTCACCTCTTAATGGCAGAATTTTGCCTGTGGGAGAGAAGATAAATTAATTTCTTCCGGGCAATGTTGATATACTATCAGCATGCAAGTATATTTGGTGCCAATCTTTGGTGGATACATCCAGGACAACAGATGAAAAAGCAACATGAGAACACTATGAATTTTTTTTGCTATAAATTTTAGAGTGAAAAAAAAAAGGAATAATCCATCATCTAAAGTCAAAGAAAATCTCCCTTAGCCCATTTACTGGAAAGACTAACAATCATGAAGTCATTGCCACGGGGATGTGACATTTAGTTGATTAACATTAACTTCTGGGGATGCCTGGGTGGCTCAGTTGGTTGAGCGGTGGCCTTCGGCTCAGGTCATGATCCCAGCGTCCTGGGATCGAGTCCCACATCGGGCTCCTTGCTCGGCAGGGAGCCTGCTTCTCCCTCTGCCTGTCTGCCTGTGCTCGCTCTCTCTCTCTAACAAATAAATAAATAAAATAAAATAAAATAAAAACCACTTAACTTCTCAACTAGATAGAAATATCTGTTCTTCCAGCACATTCAATATTACCCCTCCCAGAAAATGAGACAACCAACTATCAGAAAAAAGTTACAGCCAAAGAACCTTGACAGCACAAGAGTAGACCCAGCTTGCATCTAGCATGTACCTAGACTACGTGAACTACCACGGTATAGCAAGTAGAAAGCAAACCTCTAAACTTCAGCCTGCGAAACTTTAGGTAAGTAGGAAATAAAAGAATCTTCTTAAAACCATTCATTACAGGTAGCCATTTCCCTTTTCCTGTTTTAATTCCAAGCCAATATTTTCAGAACAGGGATCCAACCCTCTGTCAGCATGCATCCCTTCATGTTCTCGGGCTTTTCCAGGTACTATTCAAATGGCAGAGGAGCGGCGGTGCCCACCAGCTGACTTCAGAGGGAGGTGATAACAGATGGCTTCAGCACCAGCATCAAGGGAACTTAATGGCAGTTTTCTTTTGTTACAGAACTGAGAATGACCTAACAGAACACCATTTAGCATCAAGATGCTTTGACATCATTGTCCATTGCTCTTCTCAAGTCTAGGCTATTTACAGAATCTACTGGGTTTCCTACCTCTTCTTCAAAAGCAGTCTTTGAGGATTTTTTTTGATTGAGAAATGAGAAATGAGAGCTAGATGGACCAAGAGCCACAAGCAAGGTGTTTTAAAGTCGGTATGTGCACTAAAAATCCCAATGTATGACCAGAGAGCTCAACAAAATGCTAAAGCTGGATAGGACTACTGGATACATTCTAATAGAAACTCAGTTCTAGAAGAGAAGGCACTGCCCACAGTTGTATCAGTGGTAAGCAGTTGAGTCAGGATGACTGCCTGGGGATCCTGACCTCAGACACTGTTGTCATGTGTTCCTGACCTCAAACACTGTTGTCATGTGTTTGTGTGTATGTGTGTGCATGCACCCATACGCATGTGTGTTTATTTTAAATTCCAGGTTACAGCTGTTTTTTGACCAAAGCAAAATGCTGCTGGGCTGGTGAAAATTTAGACTAAGTGGCTTAATACATGACAGAGGGGAAATATTTAAATGATACCTGACCCCCTTCTTTCTTTTGTAGTTTTTTGAAATACACTACCATGAAGTTGGCAGCTGGCCCACAGAAGCATTGTTATTTCATTTCTTGAAATAACACATGAAGTAATGTCTACTTATCTAAATGCAAAGGTCTGCTGTTCCACTTACCAAAGAAATACTATCCGGAAAAGGCTCAACAAATACTGTGTGATGGATAGAAAACTCCCAATAAACTAGACAGCCATTATTTTTAATAGACCATTAAAGATTCCTCTCTTACTGATCCATTCACTGCAATATTCTTTTAAGTAGTGCCTGACCATTTTATTATGGCTTAAATTTTGGTTCCATTTTTAAGGATTTAAGATTTTTTATTGTAGTAAAATACACATAACATAAAATTTGTCATTTTAACCATTTTGAAATGTATAGTTCCGTGGCATTAAATACATCCATAACACTGTGCAATCATCACCACCATCCATCTCCAGAACTTTTTCATTTCCCCAAACGGAAACCCTGTCCCCCACTGAACTGAACAACAGCTTCCCACTCCTCCCTCCCTACCCCCAGCCCCTGGCAACTACCATTCTACTTTCTGTCTCTGTAATTTGATACTCTAAATACGTCATATAAGTGAAATTACACAGCATTTGTCCTTTTGTGACTGGCTTATTTCACTTAGCATAATGTCTTCAAGGTTCATCCATGTTGTAGCCTGTGTCAGAATTTCCTTTCTCTATAAGTCTCAGTAATATTCCATTGTGTGTATATATCGCACATTTTATCCATTCATCCAACAGTGGACATTTCGGTTGCTTCCACTTTTTGGTGAATCATGCTGTTACAAACATGGGTGCACCAATCTTTTCTTTTCTAAAGATTTTATTTATTTCTTTGAGGGAGAGAAAGAGCAAATGTGGGGGGAGGGGCAGAGGGAGAAGGAGAAGCAGACTGCCCCCTGAGCAGGGAGCCTGATGCAGGACTCTATCCCAGGACCCTGAGATCATGACCTAGGCTGAAGGCAGATGCTTAACTGACTGAGCCACCCAGGCACCCCCACAATCTTTTCAAGTCCCTGCTTTCAATTCTTTTGAGTATCTGACCAGCAGTGACATTGCTGGATCATATGGTTCTTCTCTTGTGTAATTTTTTAAGGAAACACCATACCATTTTCCATAGCAATTGCACCATTTTCTATTCCCACCATTTCATTTCAAACCTAAGAATTCCAAGTTCTCCACATCTTCGCCAACACCTGTTATTTTCCGGGCTTTTTAAATAGTAGCCATTCTAATGGCTGTGAAGTGCTATTTCATTATCACTCTGATTTACATTTCCCTAATGAATCGTGATGCTGAGCTTCATGTGCATGTTGGTCACTTTGATATCTTCTTTGGAGAAATGTCTATTCAAGGCCTTTGTCCATTTTTTCATTGAGTTGTTCATCTCCATTTTTAACAACTTCATCTATATACAACTGTAGATGCTGAGGGCATTCTGGTTTGAAGGTTATTTGGAACATTGGAGTTGTGTTTATGCCTTGGGGCCTCTTAGACATAAGCTGTAGACATAGCTCTTAGACAAATTAGAATATGTGATTTGGTAGGGTTTGTTTTTTGTTTTTAAGATTTTATTTATTTATCTGAGAGAGAGATAGCATGCACAAGATGGGGGAGAGACAGAGGAAGAGGAAGAAGCAGACTCCCCATTGAGCAGAGAGCCCAACTCCCGGCTTGATCCCAGGACCCTGGGATTATGACTTGAGCTGAAGGCAGACTCTTAACAAAATGAGCCAGCCAGGTGCCCCAGTAATTTGGAGTTTTTAGGTGCCCTGGGAGTAGTTTAAGGCTTTCTTATTCTCTACCTATTTACTAACTGAGTCAGCAAAATAATAGCCTTAGGAAAAACAACACAGCCTAGCTGCATCAACTGTGGTTCCAGTCCCGGATTTTACCAAGAACCAGTTCCATGTGACTTGGCAACCTGACTGGCATCTCTGGGGTGCTGGACCTGAAATGATTTCCACGGTTCCTTTCTACCCCAACCGCCTGACACTGGATACCTATCACACGAGGCAACAATAACCACGGATTCTTTCAAATGATGGGATGCAGAAGGTGCTCCTCAGATGGACAGTCATAAAGCAATTTTTCATACTTCTCAGAAACCAAATATTCTAGGAAAACAAAAAGTTTTCCTTTTTTTTTTTTTAGATTTTATTTATTATTTATTTGACAGACAGAGATCACAAGCAGGCTGAGAGAAAGGAAGGGAAGCAGGCTCCCCGCTGAGCAGAGAGCCTGATGCGGGGCTCAATCCCAGGTCCCTGAGATCATGCCCTGAGCCGAAGACAGAGGCTTAACCCACTGAGCCACTCAGGCACCCCACACAAAGTTTTTCTGACCAAAGTCTCCCCTCCCCGCCCCCCACCCCCCCGCCCAAGATATGAGAGCCATTGCTTTCCTGGAATAAGGCAAGGGCAATAAAATGTGGTTCTCTTCTACCCTCTGCCCTTAGAGAAGTGGTTTTCAAGTTTGAAGCCTTTTGCTTTTTGGGTTTTGTTAAACATGAAGTCTATATCTAAACCAAAGGTAGTGACAAAGAGTCGAAAGTGAGATCTGAGCAGCTCTAGTTAGAGACATTGGGGGTTTTCGGGGATCTCCACGGAGCCTTGCTTGAACACCACTGTCTCATTGTTCAAAGAGTTGGGGGGTCGGTAGAGCCGGGATTGTGCCATAAATTCACAAAAACAAGTAAACTGGAATCAAAACTGGTCATATAGCCAATGACAAAATGGCCTTTTCTTCCACTATTGCCTCATGTATGCTATGCCATTCTGACCTCCTATAATGCCAGACAAGTCATCCTCAGAAGCAGATGTACCCCTCTGAGTGCAAGGGGTGAGAAGGAAGGGGCGAGCCTGACATCTACAAAGGATCTCAAACTTAGAATTATGTATTTATTCAGGAGGTCACAGGGAAGCCCCAGTGAGGCCAAAAGACAGAGACGTTCTTCATACAGGATAGAAGCTTGTGCCCATTTCCAGACTAAGCTCCTGGCCGACACAGTGCATCAATACGTGTTTTAAAACATTTTGCAAAACATTTTGCAAAAGGGAAAATGAAAGTGCACGATATTTTATGTATGCTACATGCATTCACTTGTTAAGCATAAGGCTTGAAAAAGTGCCACAATATTTATAGCCTGGCTTAGCCACTTTGTTTTTTTTCACATGCCAGTGGCTTCAGAATATAGAAGTGGCCTGGGTTTCGAACCCCTTCCCCTGACCCCTTGTGACTCTCACTAGGAGGAAGAATATGCTAAGTAAGTTTGAGCAAAACCACAGAGAAGAGGCTGCAATGGGCACAGCTGGCATCATTGAGTATCTCAAACTCCACTCTCTGAACAATGGGAAGTGGTTATTCTCTGCCTTTTGTTTTTTGTTCTGTTCTGTCTAGTTCAGAGCCTGCAGCCTAGGAACAGAGACAACACCCATCAGACTAGAGTTTAATAAAGAGGCAAAAATGACAAAGGGTTGGTCTTTCTGCTTCTCAGACATCACAGAATTCTGAAACCACAAGTATTTGAAAAGTAACATTTAAACCATCCGTGGTCACCATTCCAGGGGCATGTGGCCAGGATCAATTTTCCAAAGACCCTAACAAATTTCGGGAACAAAATTTTCACTGATCATGGGAACATTCGCCATTTGCAAAACAGGCTCATGCTTCAAATACAGAAACTTTTGTTTGTACTTCAATCAAAATGAGGCTTGCACATTAATCTAAAAAATACAGCATGAATTCTAAAACTGTACAAGAGATTTCAGGCTGACAGTAGTAACAAGACCCAACTTTATTTTAAATGAACGTGATTTAATTTTTGACTTGGACTTTTAACTCATTTTACCAATAGGGCTTTGTAGAATTAGTAAAACAATACCACTGCTTCTATAAATGTTCAATAAACCACATTGGAAAACGTCTGCATATCTTCTGCTATAAAACTAAGGACAGTCTTTGATGCTTCTTGCATGGTAATTTTTAGTCATGGGCTCATGTAGGATACACATTCTTTGGGAGGAAGAATCTGGAGGAGGTAAGGCTGGGGGAAACTGTCCAGGGTTGATTTTGGATTCGATCCAGAGAAAGCTGAGAGACTGGGTTAATTAATTCCAGAAAGGCCCAAGTAACAATTCTTTTAGGTTCTGATTTAACCTTCAGATAACAATCATTTTCCTTAAAGGTTTATGAACCAACTTCAGACCTTGGTACTAACAAACCTCAAATGAATGATGCACAGATTTGTAAAACCAACTTAACATGTGGACCTTGTCAGAAAAACTAAAGCAATGGGTCCGAGCTGCCAAAGAAATCTAAAAAGGTTTTAAAATTCCACAGCAACGAATTCAAGCCCATAAAACATTCTTATGTGTGCATTACTCTGCACTCCACAGAACACTATCCTACCAGACAGAACTTTATCATCTTAGGTTAATTGGCTAATGAAGACTGGGATGTAACACAGGTGATGATAAGCCTCTATGACAGAGAATGCATGATTATTCCTTTCATCTCCATACATGTGAAAACAACCACTTCAGTTGGTCACTTGTCAAAAGCAAATCAAGAGATCACAGGGCCTCTTTCTGAGCAAAGTCAGGGCTCCAGGCCATGGACACGCTGCGTTGCTAAGAGAAGCAGGAAGTGTGAGTAGCCACAAGCCATCACAATCACGATAACCGCCAGCAAGAAACAGATAGTCAGTGTTGATACGAGGCCCCGGACAGATGTCCTGGAATACCCATGTCAGTGACTAAGCTCAAAGGTAGTCACTGGCCGAGAGGGATTCTGACACAGATACGTCTGGCTCGAAAGCCTGAGGTCTTGCCACCATCCACACATCAATCTTTCCTACCAATTGGAGGCAGTCTTTGAGTGTGCATGGCATACATGAGACGGCTAGATACAGCTCCCCAGCCTTCCTAGTCTGTGTTAAATAGATGCATAACACTACCGTCCACAACACTGTTCACAGAAGTCTACAGGTAATCCTCATAACCGGGAAATCAGAATAAAATAGATTAGCCAGCTTAGCTCTCTACGGAAGACACAGTTCAATCAACCATGGTGTG
The DNA here is from genome assembly GCA_003697995.1 of Taxidea taxus jeffersonii. Lineage (NCBI taxonomy): Eukaryota > Metazoa > Chordata > Mammalia > Carnivora > Mustelidae > Taxidea > Taxidea taxus. The sequence goes on along the minus strand of ML111438.1, from coordinate 76,710 downwards.
GTCATTCCACCACTAGAACGACAACCAGAAGAAGGCTTCAAGATCTACTCAACAGTATCTTGTCTGATGATAGCTGTGTTCGCAGCAGTGGTCTGCTCAGAGTCCTTGGGAAAAAAGGACAATTTGGAAGAATTTGTGCACACAGTTCCAGAAGAAAAGGTGCCCTGTCTGACCTCTATAACTTCTCAGTGACCCCTTCCTTCAGGAAGACTCCAGTCTGTTGACCAATATGAACACAGTATTCCACATGACAATTTTACTTATCAATAAAAACGACCCATTGCATGGCGGGTACAATTTGGGGCACAATTACACATATTATACTGTTGAATCCACACACTTAGGTGACGTATTATACTGAAGATAAAAGACATTAAGTTGCTGACACTTAAAAGACTCTCCTGGGGGGCACCTGGGTGGCTCAGTGGGTTAAGCCTCTGCCTTCGGCTCAGGTCATGGTCCCAGGGTCCTGGGATTAAGCCCACACTGGGCTCTCTGCTCAGCGGGGAGCATGCTTCCCCCTCTCTCTGCCTGCCTCTCTGCCCACTTGTGATCTCTGTTAAATAAATAAATAAGAAAAAAAATCTAAAAAAAAAAAAAAAGACTCTCCTGGAGTCATCAAGAAACAGGTCTAGGCATTGCATTCAGGTGGGGGTGGGGCGTGGTCATCACAGTCCACCATGCGTCGACAGGCCTGAAAATGGACTTAACGTCTTCAATTTGAACACCTGTTTTTCTTTTATGAGACCTCCCAAACAGCATGAAGTTGTTGGGGGTTTTTTGTTTGTTTTTTTAAGGGAGAATACAACAGATGTTTTGGGATCACTTTTGCTGGAAATAACCATTCTTTACATCACCCAGTAGAGAAACTGGCAATGTTAGAAAAGCACGCTCTATTTTCTCACTTCTTTCCCTTGCACAACATCTTAAATTGTTATTTTAAAATCCAGAAATCAAATCTAATTCTAGCAATGTGTAGCTACAGAAGAAATGATGAAGTCATTGGCATCCATAAAGGTGTGAGTTGGCAGTCAACCTGCTATTTAATCATACATCTTTCACTGATGTTATAAAAAGATACCACCCCAAGATGCATTGGTCAGTTCTGTCTCAATAAAACTTGGGAGAAAAGAAGATGCTTTTGTAAAGAAAAGGAAGTCCTACTCTGTTCATGAATGTCTTACTTTGCAGTTAATAAAAAAGAACTTTACACCTTTTTTGGGTCACTTTTCCTCAAGGTCTAAAAATTTTAGCTCCCACAGTCAAGATTCTACTACAGAATATAATTCCAAATTGGAAGTATGTCATAGAAGCATTCAGGTTGTAAATATTTGCTAAAAATATAATAATTATTGAAAAGCTATTCTGTTCTTTGAACTCCTACTGATAAAATATAATTATATTCACTGGGTATAAGAAGGAACTTAGGAAAATGAGATTTAAAGTCTGGTTTTATTAAAAAGTCTTTTTTGGGGGTTTTTTTTTGGTGCAAAATGGTGGCTTATTAAAGAATGGGGACAAGTGCGGGGGGAGAAAAGAGCTGCTTGATGAAGTCTTAATGTCACGGTGTGAGCAAGACTTAGTGTGGTCTTTAAAATCTCAGCATTTTGACCCTGAAACTGATTTACATGGGGCAGAGATAGCACCAATGCAAATTTTATTGGGATAATGTTTGCTAAGCTAGTTGCTCCAAAAATTACTTTCTACCATGATTTAAAAGACACTTTTGGTACTGACTTTACTCATAAATATGGATAAACATCACTTAATCCGACAAGCCCATTATTTCAAAGAAGGTCACTTTGAACAACTTTTTTCTCAGAACAAAAGTTATTTCTCTCGCTGCTCTAGACAAGGCGCCAAAGTTGAAGACTTCACATTCAGTCCTGTATGCTTCAAAATGTTTTAAATAAGTGTAATGTTTAAATTTTGCTAGGCATTGACATATAGCTGCTCAATAAATATTTACCGCCTGAATTTTGTTTTAAAATGATCATAGGCAGGACGCCTGGGTGGCTCAGTGGATTAAGCGTCTGCCTTCGGCTCAGGTCATGATCCCAGGGTCCTGGGATCGAGCCCCGCAGAGTGGGACTCCTTGCTCAGCGGGGAGTCTGCTTCTCCCTCTGCCTGCCAGTCCCCCTGCTTGTGCTCTCTGTCAATCTGACAAATAAATAAAATCTTTTAAAAAAATAAAATAAAATGATCACAGACAAAGATAGGCTCAAGTTCTTCTGAGAAATGGGTGTAGTCGTTCAACTTACCTAAGACAAAGAAGATGAACATAAAACTTTACGTTTCATTTTAATACTTCAAATCAGTAACATCATCTGTGTACATACTACCCTCCACCATCCAAAAATACGACAGAGGGACAAGGATTTAGTTTAGGCGCTTGTCCCAAGCAGAGCCTGTCTCACTGCTCATAGTCCACATCTATGAAATGATGGTCCTGAACAGAAGAGAGAAAAAGCCAGACCTTCCTGGACAGTCCTCCAGATGAATGACATGGAGAAAATCTCCTGTCTTTCAACACCCTCCACTGAAGTACTCCACTTTCTCCTCTGCACTAGATATCTGGGTGTTTTCGAGAAGTGTGTGTGTCTGTGTGTGTGTGTGCGCGCGCATGTGTTGTGTGTTTTCCAAACTTGTTCCCCCATGTACCCATGCCAGGGGGCTTGCCCGTCCTGAAGCACCTCCTGCCCAGACGGCCTCACCATCTGGCCCCTCCTCCCTGCCCATGTCTGAAATAGGCTCCTCCCCAAAGCAGGTCTGCAACATGCTTTCAGGACTCCTGCCCAGATGTCTGTCCACTTGCCTATGAACCCTAACCCCTGCGGACCACAGCTTCATTCTCAACATTCTTTGAAGAAAGCCACAGTTTACGGTAGCATACAAGCTGCTCTATTTATATGCTCTCCCCCCACGCCCCCCACCATGGGATCAGAAGCATTATCAGTTGTTTCCTTTATGGCTCCTTCAGCATCTCCAAGTCTGGGTTTAGACCACAGTAGGTATTTGGTAATTTTTACCTAAAGCAAAACAATAATGCTGTGCTTCTTTTACACTTGGCCTGACTGAGGCCAAAACCGAGCCTACTACCATGCCTCGACTCTGTCAACAAACAGACGTGTGAGCAGCGCGGTGACTCACTCACTAGTCATGTGCACTCCGAGTTGCTGGGGTCATCGTTCCTTCGGGCCAGCTGCAGCCATGAGAACTCCACCTCACGCTGCAGGGAGGGACAAGCCCAAACCTCACAAGGACACGCGGGTCAACAACTGAGCATCAGGCCAGCCCTGCCTCTGATTCTGACCCATTCGGAACATAGTGTGTGTTAGTTTCAGAGAGGCAGAGGATTTTCTTGTGGCTCATCACAGACTGTGAGGGCCAGAAAGGATTTTTAAGAGAATATGCCTCAGGTCCGTGCTTGCTTCCTGCAACAGCAAGAACAGGCCCAGGGACGTAGGGAAGTGGTGAAGGTAACAGCAATGAGCGTAGCTGGGTGACGGCCGAGTCCCCTTAGTTCCACGGCAGCCATCCTTCCAAGCGTTAGGCTCTTCTGTCTTTCTAGTGATGTCTGTCTTATGCTGCTATTAAAACGACCTTTCCTTCTCTTCTCAAAACATGTATGAAAGTGGTAGAAGAGAGTCTGGAGACAGACTTGCAGGGTAGGTGAGGGAAGGAACAGCAGATGGTGTTTTAGAGATACACCACGGAACTGACCCACTCGGGAGACCACACACACACACACACACACACACACACACACACTCTTACACACACCTGCAATTTCAGTAACACTGCACCTTGGCTGGTAAGAAGGCAACTCATCTCCAAAACCAAGCAGTGGAGTGAAGAAGGGAAGTGAGGCTGCTCCTGACTTTGAGCAAGCCTCAAGCTCCTTTTGATCCATTTTCCCAAAGCTTGAGGGGGATATTGACATCTTTTTCACCTCTAAAATTTAAAACAAACAAACAAAAAAACTTTGTCCTTCTGAGCTATCTGGAAAATCCACCTGTGAGAAGTCTCATTCCCAGAGGATACCAGATGAATCCTGTGCTATGGGGTTGACCAGAGAGCAAAGTTAGACAAGGGGTGTCAATGAGACCCCAGGCTCTCCTCCAGGATTTGCATTTCCTTTTAACTGCCTGTCTTTACCGTCTGCTTATTAACCCCTGCCACTGGCACACACATCCAGCCCCCGCACGGCATGCTCTCTTCTGAAAAGCTGAGGGTGGGATCGGCCTGCCCTTCTGGACTCAGTCCTGAGCCTCTCTCTCTCCCACGAGCCCCTCCCAGGTCCTGCTCCATGGAATTCCTGCAGGAATTATATAATCTGAATGACACACCTTCGTGCTTAATTATCCACTCCCACACTCATCTAGATTTGCTACGCATGTCACAAATGTCTTCCCGAGGACACGAGTTTCTTGTAATCAAGGAACAGATCTTACACCTGTGGGTTTTGCTTTTCTAATAATCTCCCCAATTAAGAACTCAAAAAGGAGGGGTGCCTGGGTGGCTCAGTGGGTTAAGCCTCTGCCTTTGGCTCAGGTCATGATCCCAGCGTCCTGGGTTCAAGCCCCACATCGGGCTCTCTGCTCCACAGGTAGCCTGCTTCCCCCTCTCCCTGCCTACCTCTCCGTCTACTTGTGACGTCTGTCCTCAAATAAATAAATAAAATCTTAAAAAAAAAAAAAAAACTCAAAGAGGAAAGCAAGTGAGGAAAAAAAGAAAAAAGCCCTGAAAAGTGATTCACATATTATTTCTTCATTTATCACTTCCTCTGGACAGAGTAATCAATTGGGAACATACCAACAATACCTGTTAATCATTTAACTTTTGTCTCATAGTAAATACGCCTCTAACTAGGTTTTTCTCCTGGAGTCTTCTGAGAGGCAAACTGGCTTTCGGTTCTGTTTCAAATCATTTAAGGAGCAAAAAGATACTGGAAATAGAGAGCAAACATTCCAGGCAACTTTCACTACGACTTTGAAGTCGAATGGAAACATTAATATCTTGGGACCCTATTCGTATTTCATAGTGATGCTTATTTGATCTTTCTTAATGCGAATTTTTTTGTGATCAGGAACAAACTTAGTTTGGGAGGCTATGCTTAGTATGCTAACCTCAGCACCCTGCATGGTAATGACCACTTAAATGTTGATGAAGAACTTTCATTTTCTTCCTACAGCAGCCTACCTAGCTAGCATGCATTCAAAATCTGTCCCCGGGGCCTTTATACCTTGAGAACGATGTCTACAGCCTGAACAAAATTTGTTAGGAGGCGGGAGATGGCATATTTGTCATTCTCTTTCAAAGTTCAGGTTCAATCTGAGAGACAGATCTGCCTTGCTATATAGTCAAGTCTCCCCTTCCCTCTTATTTTTTTGCCAAGACGGTTGATGTAAATTATCTGAATCCTTAAAGTATGGAAGTCATGAGACTGAGTAAACTTTGAAAGGCAGGACTCATGCACCCTGCACCTAGAATTAAGGACTTGGCTTCTTAGTAAAGAAACTGAAAGTACTTTGTCTAAGAAATAAAAGAAAAATGTCCTAGACCTATGCCGGGTAATTGAACCCTACTGGGAAAACACTGATCTTACAATAACCCTTACTTTCTCCCACCTCCCCAGTGTTTACAGTCTATGATATTTTATTCCTTTAGTTCATTAGTTCAACTAAGTTTCCTAGGGAGAGAGAAAAAAAAAAACTTATGAACTATTTTTAAACATTTTTTTTTCCTGTTTCTCTTAAAAATAGTCTTGCTAACATTGATGGAATGTGTTCTAGGTGCCAGGACTCGCGCAGAGGGTTTGGACTGAATTATCTTGTTTGATCTTCAGGTAAATTGAGGAAGTGGGCCCAGTGTGAGAAGGATAAGCAGAGTGTTCAAGATCACAGAGCTTACATGCAGGGCCTAAGGCTGTCTGCCTCATCCATTCTCTTCCTGGACACATTGCCCTGACATCTGACACCGGCCTCTGCAAGTGGCTCCAGACAGGAGAAAACGCTGGGCAAAATGCCCTGTGTCACTTCCACAGGGAACAAGTGACTAAATATTTACACAACAGAGATGTGTCTTACAATAGCATGTCCTGTCCCCCAATGATATTCTGACACTTCTCTTAAAAGCCAACATTTTTTTCAGGTCTTTTCTAGTTTCACCTGCATAACGAAAAGTTGATACCTTTTTTTTCTTTTTCTTTTTCTTTTTTTTTAAGGAAGGCAAGGGAAGCTGGGGGTGTGCAGCAGACACTGAAATTGGGGGCAGAATAATTCAGTGATAATCGGAATCTGATGCCACATTTGATGGGGCCTCTGGGCTTTTTCAGAGACATGACTTCTTAATGTCCGCTGGAATGTTTGGCTCTCTATTGAATGCAGAGAGGACAACCCCAGGTGATCTGACGGCCACCTCTGTACTTTAATAGTTTAGTCCTATGAAGCAACCAGAAACATTCAACATTGTTAGCATAAGTTTTAAGAGTCCCTGAAATGAGAGAGATGAATCACATTTTTGCTCCCTCAGCTATTCTCGATTCTTATATAAAAGCAAGGTACAAACAGGAATCTCAAACATCTGGCCAAGAGCCCAAGTTAGAGAAAGCCTTTCTGTGTGTGTGTGTGTGTGTGTGTGTGTGCGCGCGCGTGCACGCGCATGTGTGCATATTTTCAGGGAACTTCTGTTTCCATCCAAATTCCAGACACATCCAACCTTAAAAAGTTACAAAAATAGGGGCTCCTGGGTGGCTCAGTGGGTTAAAGCCTCTGCTTTCGGCTCGGGTCATGATCCCAGGGTCTTGGGATCAAGCCCCGCATCAGGCCAGGCTCTCTGCTTGGCGGGGAGCCTGCTTCCTCCTCTCTCTCTGCCTGCTTCTCTGCCTACTTGTAATCTCTGTCTGTCAAATAAATAAATAAAATCTTAAAAAAAAAGTTACAAAAATAGGGGAAAACAAAACAGAGTTTTGCTGGAGAAGTAATACAAATGACAAAATTTTTAAAAGTCATTTTTCATATAATTTAGAAGATATGACATTCCAATAGAGGAAACGGAATGGTCAAATAGAGCATACAATAAAGAGTGAAACTTCATCACACTAGATGTTTCGAGCCCTTCCCAGAAAGAATCACTGTTTCTTGCATACCCTGCTAGAAGTTCCCAGTTTCTATATGGGCATATCTGCCTTATTTTACACAAATGGGGAGCTAATGTACAGGATTTATGCTGACAAATGATACCACACCCAGATTTTTAGGACCGACCAGGGAGGGGCTGGGGAAGCCATGACATCCAGCACCCAAGGCTCCACAGGGACATGGACAAAGGCAATGCCTGGGAGAAGGGTATGGATCCTGAACTCTCTGTCAAGCCAGAACTGGTTCAGGAGTGACTAAGGACCAGCTGAGTTGGCTGGATGAAAGGACCCTCCTCCTCAGGCCACAAAGAGTTGAAATGGCAGAGCCTGACACCACCAAGGCCAGGACTGCTCCCAATTCCACATGCCCCGACTGGTCCCTACATTGCCCACGTCAGAAATGTCTGCAACTTCCATGGAGTAAAAAAGAGATGATGCTATTCCAATGCTTTATAATAGCTTCTTCTGTGTAATTGATACAAAATATTTAGAAAGTTCAGAGAACTTCCCACCAAGAACATGGGCTCCGGGAAAGCATGAGCTTCCGGTTTATTTAATTTAACCTCTGGGGCCTAGACCCAGGGCTAGTTTCCATGAACACAGGGTCCTTACCCAGAGCCCTGAGTTGAGAAGGATCCTAGACTTGGTTTAATGCTCTGCAGTCATCTGGAAATTCTTAGTAATTTTGAACAAGGGATCCCACATTTTCATTTTCTATTGGGTGCCACAAATGATAAAGCCAGTCCTACCTGAACCACTGCCTGTCATAGGGCAGGTGTCCAATTCATTTGTCAAATATACAGTGAAGGGGCGCCTGGGTGGCTCAGTGGGCTAAAGCCTCTGCCTTCGGCTCAGGTCATGATCCCAGGGTTCTGGGATCGAGCCCCACATTGGGTTCCCTGCTAGGTGGGAGCCTGCTTCCCTGTCTTTCTCTCTCTCTGCCTGCCTGTGATCTCTCTGTCAAATAAATAAATCTTTAAAAAAAAAAAAACACAAAAAAAAAATATACAGTGAAGTAACGGAAGTTACCTTAGAACACAGGTCAACAAACCACAGCCTACAGCCCAATTCTGGCCCTCCATCTGTTTTTATAAATAAAGTTTTATTAAAACATAGCCACACCCATTTGCATCTTGTCCATGACTGCTTTCACTCTATAATAGAAGAGTTAAGTGACAATGTCAGAGATATAGCACCAACAAAGCCTAAAATACTTCCAACCCAGCCCTTTACAGAAAAATTTTTCTGACCCCTGCCTTAGAACACCAGCTCAACTCTTTTGTGAGATGTAGTGTGCTAATCTTAGGCAGTTAACCATAAACAAGATATTTCTTAGGTTTTTATCTTTAAAATTTGTACAAATTTTGCATCTTGGACCCAAATGCACAGCAGCTTACAAGCAATGGCCTCAGTTTCCCCTCTTTAATGATGCAGTGTGGATAGAAGGTTCCTATAGCATTTAAGCATCCACTGAACCAACCACACACCCACCATTTCTTTTTTTTTTTTTTTAAAGATTTTATTTATTTATTTGTTAGAGTGAGAGAGCACAGGCAGGCAGAGTGGCAGGCAGAGGCAGAGGGAGAAGCAAGCTCCCTGCCGAGCAAGGAGCCCGATGTGGGACTCGATCCCAGGCAGCTGCTTAACCAACTGAGCCACCCAGGCGTCCCACACCCACCATTTCTTACCAGCTCTGAAGTCCTGCCGGAAAAGATCCATCAAGGACATTAAGTTATGGAATCCTGAATGCCCTCCTTCTTGACAGGACGTACTGTAGGTCTATGTCCCATCACACTGAGAGACTAAGGAACACTTGTATTCTTTTCCTCCAGGCACTTTTCAAAAACTCCTTAGAGACAGCCATTTCAGAACTGAGTTCTCAGACTTGAGACTCGGCCAGAGATTTTTCAGAGGCCAGGTTCCTCATAATAGTCAATGGCGTTTCATTTCTACTGTAAATAATTTGTAGTTCTCCTTTTTTCATAGTTAAAATTCACAATTTATCCTGCTATCAGGAACCACATAATGAGCACATTTTCTCCAGCTGGTCAGGATGCTGGCAAGCCAGATAAGTCCAGCTCTGAGAGGATTCAAGGGGCTTTGCCTCTGGCTTCTGTGTACATTCTCTCACGTCACAGGATGTGGGGGATCCAGGTAGTCAACAGGAGTTTATCCTGGGTAAATGGCTACGATACTTTGGGGAAAACAAAGAATTCTATTAGAGAAGAACAAGATATGCCAGAAAGGAGACTTTTTCAGAGGCAAGTAAGGGTCCCAGGAAAGAAGTGACCCCAGGGGAGTCTTGAACCACTGGGAGAACCTCTGGCTATTGTAACTACAAAATAATATCAAAGGAATGAGTCATGGAGATACCCAAAACTGCTTATCTCTAGGGACTCTTCAAGGAGCTCTCTTTGTTGGTGTTGGGGGATAGGGTTGGGAGGAGGGTTAACTTTGGTCGATAATGAAATCATTCATGGGATCCAAAAGGACACACTGAAAATGCCCTGTGGGAAATACACAATCTGCTGACCATTTCCTTCCAGCTGCTGTTAGTAAAATGCCATAGAGAAAGTGCAAGCTGTTGACAGTATTTGCCACAGAAGCCAGTTATGGGAACTCAAAAGTAACATTCCTGCGAGGGGTAAATACAAGTCTCACTGATGTTGTTGGGAGACCTTGGGGAAGGGCTGTCATGGTTTACGGACTCTGGGGACAACTGAATACCACAGAGGGGCAATTCCCTCCCCTATTCCCAGCCCCCTCTACTCCACACTCACCTCTGGCCAGCAGCCCAAACCAAGCCTCAGAGCAGGAAGGCGCTCATTACTTCACCCCCCACCCCAGAAATACAACTTAAACTACCAAAATAAATACATACTTATTACAATTCCCATATGGTGGGACAACTAAATTGATACACTGGGTGGGGAGAGAGGGATCATAGCAGGATACAGGTTCTTGTTATACTTCTCTCCACTTGTTCACCCTTCCTGTTCCCATGTAATACAGTGAGGATGAACATGAGCAACTCTGAATTACTTGATTTAGGAATAGAGTGCATTCATGCTGTTTCAAACTAACAACAGTTCTGATAAAGAAATGGCTTCACAGTTCAGCTCGGGAAGGTCTCTCTCTAAAGGAAGATTTAAAATCACACCAAAGAATCCTTTTTTTTTTCTTTTTTTAGTGTAAGCCTATCTCACTTTAGATAAACAACATCCATTATGAGAACTGGATCTGCAACACAAGAAGATGATTCATATTTCAAAAAACTGGTCATTCTTTGAGTTTCTTTCATGGAGTAATTCCTCTATTTTGCTGACAATGTGGTTTAAAAAGTCACTTCAACTTTTCAGAAGCATACAGACTAGATAGAGCAAAACTGACTTGCATTTTTACTAAAGGTGTTCCCACAGCTTTTTAAACATCACCCTCTAAATCCTCACCGCTACCTTCTTACAGAAAAACAGAGCAAAGAAATAAATAAAAGAAAATCCTCCTTCCACCAACACTGTCAACCATTCAATAGTAAATTCTTCCCACTAAGATGTTTAAATACACTGGGCTCAGAAACGGCGGGATTCCTTGAAACACAATAACCCTACATTGTTTTCCATGCCAGAGGTTTCAAAAACAAAGACAGGGTGCAGAAGTACAAAGTTGATTCAAGCAAGATACTCCAGATACAAACACAGTCCCAAGATTCAGGAGGTATGAAGTCTCTGTGCTAGAAATCTGGACCACCCGCACAAGGGAATTAAGAACCATTTCCTTGGGGAGGTAGCAGGCGGGATGCTGTAAGCCATCTTCCAGTCTCCTAGAGTAAGAGTTGGCAACAGTCAGGAATGGAGCAGGAGAAAGACAGGGAGTCACCAAGTGGCCCTCGCAGAAAGGCCAAAGCTGCTGGGCAACAGTGGGGGTAGGGGGGAGGATTTATAAATATATAAACTCCTTTTTTACTCTAAAAAAAATTGTGATCTCTCTCTGTTGAATAAATAAATAAAATCTTTGGGGAAAAAAAAACCAAAAACAAACAAAAAAACTTCTCTTTAGTTTGCAAAAAAAAAGGGGAGGGTTACCTTGTGGCAGGAAGAACAGATGAGATGCTATAGTCCCTGAGCTCTTACAGTGGGCAAAGCTGCTCTAAACTCATTCACTTGCATTAACTCACATAGCCTGTCTCTGACTCCTTTACACTCCTAAAAAATAGATAGCCCCCAAGACCTTTTATTTATGTAGGTTGTTTCCTTTGGTAGGTACTGTAATATACATTTAAATGGGAAAAATTTTTAGATATTTACTAATTCATTTTTAAGTAGTATTACACATTAACAGAAATAACTTTCTCATAAACAGTCGCAATATTTTCCAAAGCAAAAAAAGAAAAAAAAAACTGTGAGAAGAGTGGCACAGTTTTTCAAATCTCCTTCATGTGCGGCTCAATCAAAGGCAGCTGGGCTCTCAGAGCTGCTTCTGCTTTCAAACTGTCAAGCTATCCCAGGGCATGTTGGCCTCAAGCAAACGCCACATTGAGTCCCATAGGGAACAAATATAAAAAGGCAAATAATATCATAGTGCTATCATGAGCTATTATGAAAAATACTTGGGTCTTGCGGACCTCTGAAAATTTTTAGGGACTCCTTAGGGTCCCCAGACTGCATTTGGGGAACTCCTTATTATCCCCATTTTGCAAATCAGCAAATCGGCACAGAGAGGTCAAGGGGACTGTGCTAGGGCACACTGCTGAAACAGGTCGGAGCAGGTAAAAGGCAAAGAGCATAATACTTACCGTCATCCAGTTGCTGCAAGGATTGCCTGAGACCATAAATGAGAAGGGTTGAGCATCCCACCAGGTGTATCAAGTGCTCAATAATAACATGAACATTTCTATTGGGCAAGGCCTGGTGGAAAAGCTAGGGAAACTTCACACATTCCTGATTACCTGATTATATGACACAAGCAAGGAAAAAGAAAACTCCACAGCAAGTATTGTCTAGAGCAAGGATCCTGCCCCTGCTCTCAGGGTGGAAGTAGCATTTTGGTACTCAGAAATGCCAGGGCCTTCTTCCACCTTCCGTTAGGCAAATGATAACTGCGAGCTAGGCACACTGTCACCATGTTCCTTGGGAGACCCGAACAAACCAACAGAACTGGTCCATTATTTACAGGCTTCTTTTTGCATCCCTCTGTCCTTGCAAGGAACCCTCAACAAACAACCGAGGCACCTCTAGTCTGTGCAATCAGATCTTCTCCAAGAACCAGCATCTGTACCCTCCTATCCACGGGCTGAGCACCCCACTGCACTCCTTGCCCACCGATTTTCTGAACCCACAGGCGCTCCCGCTCCTGCCTGAGGTGGGGGCCCAAGCCCTCAGAGTGCAGGTCACTTCTGCTCCTGCTTTCTTTTGGGAAGTGAAGTCACCTGGGGAAGTGGGACCCCCATACTCCCAAAACACAAACCCCAGACTGAAGGTGTTGGTAGAGGTGTGGGAAGCTACTGTTTTCATCCAACTGCTCACCAGGATCTCTCACCTGGGGCACTGAAACTCCTCTCCTTGTGTCTCCTTGTTTCTACATTGACGCCGGTCCTCACACACACCCCAGTTTACTCTCCACCAACAGCCAGAAGCATTTTTTTTTTTTCCGTGTAGAAGGAAGGAGGTCTGTGATCTTGCTAAAACGCTCCCAAGGCTCAACTCCGTTGGAATAAAACCCAAACTCCTTCGAACTTGGCTTCTAGGACCTGCCTCAACTGGCTCTCTGGCCTCCGTCTATCTTTCTGATACAAGCCAGGGTTTCTTCTCTCTCGGGCCTTTGCTCTGTCCGCGCCCACCCGCCCCTCCAGGACCTCCAACATCCAGACGTCACCTCCCCAAAGAGGCCTTCCCCGCCACCTCCTCTAGAGTTGCCTCTCCACCCCTCCATCCGGTGGTAGCAGAGACCTCAGAGCACTCACTCGCAGAGGTACCCTTTAATTCCCGGTAGACGGCACGTCTCCCCGCGCATCCACAGCCTCCTCCGAGAATGTAAGGCTCAGCACAGGTCCGCCGGGTCCCCCGCGACGCCGGGAGCCTGGCCCAGTGCCCCGCACACGCGACGCGCTCAGCAAACGAGCGAATGAATGAAGGAGCTGCGCTCGTGGCCGCGGGAATCCCGGGCAGGCGTCCGGGTGGCCCGCGCGTCCGCCCCGTCCGGCGGCTGGACCGCAGGCGCGCGCGGACTGGGAACCGTTCGCGGCTTCCCCCCACCCCCGGCACCGCCGCCGCAGGTGCCTCCCGCCGGCGCGCGCTCCCGGGTCACTCACCATGGTGGCCGGGCTTCCGCCGTCCCCGCCCGCCGAGCAGCGAGTGGCGAGCGCGGTGGTCACGAGGGCGCGAGGCGAGCGCAGGAGCGGGGCGCGGCTGACAGGTGAGGTGCCCGCCTCAGACCATGGCTGCTTCCCACAATGCCCTCGAACGGAAAGTTCGCAGACTCCTCCCCGCGCTCCTCCCCTCTCCCTCCTACCCCTCTCCCTCCTCCTCCTCTCCCTCCTCCCCTGCTTTCTCCTCCCCTCCCTCCTCCACTTCCTCCTCCACCTCCCCCTCTCCCCCACTCCTCCGGCCCCGCGCCGCAGCTCTCCCAGCCCAGCGCCCCGCAGGCGGCAGCAGGTGCACTGGCACCTGCGTGCGCCTCTGCACCCCCGCACTGGGAAGCGCTGAGCCGCGAGCCCCGTGGGGGCTGCTTTCCGGATTCTGCCCGGGGGATGTGTCATTCATTTATTTGAGAAAGTGTATCTGCCCTGGCACTTGCGAATACATTTAGGGAAAGTGGCCTAGGCAGCTGGTCCCAATACCGCGACGGGAAGCAGCGGTTGGCAGGTCCGGGGCTAGACGCAAATACTTGCCCCGATTTCTTTCTTTCTTTATATCCTTTAATCCTTCAATCCAAGGACACAGATTGCTTTCCACAGGCCCGGTTTTATAAGATGTCTCTCCTACGACTTTGTGGCGTTGAGTCTCCAGTCTCCTTCTCCGCTTGATTTTTCTTAAGTCTGGAGTTTCTACCTGGGGTGGTAGAAGTCTCCAGACCCCCAGGTTGTAAGCAGAGTTTTGAGTGTATACATATGTTCCTTCAGGAGAGTTCGTTGGTTTTGTCACATACCTGAAGAGATCCGTGCGGGAAGGTTAAAAGGCTTTGCCTGGGTGGTCCTTGGAAGCCAAAATTGGTGGAAGTCCTTCCTAGGATTTACTGTGTCATTTCTGTGGGGCGTGGGCGAGCTGAAGTGATGGAAAACAAGGAATGCTCCGTCCATCCATGCATCGCTGCCGCATTTATCAGCACTCACTCTCCACCAAGCTCATGGGGGCCCAGCTTGGGGACAAACAAGATGCCCTTCTTCCTAAGCTTGCAGTCTCTTGTGGGACAACAAGTAATAAATAATAATAATTTGAAATAATAATCATAAAGTACAATGTGTTAGGTAGGTGAACAGATTATAAGGAGGTTAGGTGCAAGTGGCTGGGATAGGCTCCGGGAAAGCCCCATTCATTGAGCTGGGGTGGGGGTGGGCAGGGAAGGCTGAGCCTGGGGCAGTGATGGGAGACCTGAAGGTGAGAAGCCAGTGCTCAGAAGGAAAAGAAAAGAAGAGATTTGTCATTTTCAAAAGATCCTAAAGCAGGCCCCTCTAGACCTAAGTGATGGGAGATCAGAGTACTGGCTAGAGCTGGAGCCAGGAGGCAGTGAATGGGTCTTCCCTACATTATGGCATCCTGTGCACTTACAAGCCCCCAGACAGCCTCAAAGTTCTCAAAAAGCTCACCTCTGTGTTGCTAAACACCCCCTGTTGGCTTCCACCCCAGGGTGCATGTTCCAGAGGGCTCTGAAGAGGTTACTTAACAATTAAACCCCAGTCAATGGGGGTAAGTTTGCCTCTTGACAGGGATTCACAGAGCTGCTTTCTAAACTTCTAATTGTCACCCCAGGGTGTGTTTTCTCCCTATCTGTAGCCTTTCACTTTACTCAGTTCCACTCTAACCTTTGTGTGTCTTTCTTTCTAACTTCAGGGCAGGGCCCAGTCCTGCCTCACCTGTCTTGCCAAGCCTATGAAAAGCACCCAGAGCACTCTCTGCTTTAAGGGTTTTTTTTCCCTAGTGCAAAGAGCTGAGGGACTAAAGGTGTGCTTGGAAACTAAAGAAATCTCAATGCTCTTGCCATGATGGTTACATACAATTCCCTTATAGGATGGCCCATGTTAGGGAACATTTGATTAGAAGATGAGGGGAGTTTAATTTAAAAACTACTACTATCCTTTGCCTTCCTTCACAGTCTTGCTGTGATGGGCAGTGGAAGCTCTCCTGGGCTTCTGCCCCCAATCTTCTTCCCTCCAGATTCTCCCATTGCGCCCAGATCCTCCCTCCCCCAACCAGAGCTGGACACTTCACAGAGGTTATCTTATCTGGCTGTCAAAACAGCTTGTAGAGAGGTGGGTGCTGTGTCCATCATCCAGACGAGAGCCTGAGACTCAGAGGAAGTGAAGCCAAAGCAGGCACAGACAGCTAAGGGACAGAGCATGTCTGGTATCACGGCACCAAGGCTCAGGCTGATTCCCCTTGAAGCCTCACAGGAGACAGACCCACTCAGTTCATGACAGTGGGTGGTGGGCAATGTTTATTTAGAATGCCCATGTGTCTCCGAGGAGTGACTTGCATTTTGGAGTAAAAAGGGACTCCCTGGTCCCATCCCGAGGGGGGCTTTAGATTCAGAATATGCTGTCCTAGGCAGAGACCTGTGTACACAGTATGCTACGTGTTTCAGATGAGGTGGTGAGCTGGCGTAGCGATTCTGTGTGTGTGCATTTACTCCCCACACGATGCCTGTAATAGAACAACTCAAGGTAGGAGCTTCACTTCTCAGATGGTTCCAGAACTGCAAGGTAACAGAAGAAAGGGTGAAAGCCACCACCAACCATGGAGGTGGGGGAGGGGGAGAAATTAGGGACCTGATAATAAAGTAAAACTATGATAGTCCATAAATAAAAATACTACCTTTCTAGAAATTAGGAGAGGTCAAGCCACAAGTTTTAAAAATAAAAGAAGTAGAAGCGCCTGGGTGGCTCAGTGGGTTAAGCCTCTGCCTTCCGCTCAGGTCATGATCTCAGGGTCTGGGATTGAGCCCCGCATCGGGTTCTCTGCTCAGCAAAGGGCCTGCTTCTCCCCCTCTCTCTCTGCCTGCCTCTCTGCCTACTTGTGATCTCTCTCTGTCAAATAAGTAATAAATAAATAATCTTTATTTTAAAAAATAATAACAAAGATAAAAGAAGTAAAAGAGAAGCCCACTTCCAAGCCATCTTACGTAATGGCTCCACAGCAACACACACATCCTTGATTGAAACCTGGCCCTCCCATTCCCCAGCGCCCTCCTCTTAACATCCTAAGTAATCCCTTCTGCAGGGCACAGGAATTGATCTTGTCATGGGGAAAACTTTTGACTTAAGGCTGTACACTCTTTAGAAAATCTCTTTTCTTGTCCAAACAGGGCGTTTTTTATTCCAAGTGGAAGAACCTTAACTACTCTATTTCTAAAGGGTATTTTCAGGAAACTTTTTAGTTAAAAATACTACAGGTTAATTGTAGATTAGGAAAATCAAGAAAAGTATTGTTTTAAAATCCCATTCTTAATTCTACCATCAAGAAATAACCATTGTAGGGGCGCCTGGGTGGCTCAGTGGGTTAAAACCTCTGCCTTCGGCTCAGGTCATGATCCCAGAGTCCTGGGACCGAGCCCCGCATCGGGCTCTCTGCTCAGTGGAGAGCCTGCTTCCTCCTCTCTCTGCCTGCCTTTCTGCCTACTTGTGATCTCTGTCTGTCAAAAAAAAAAAATATAAAAAAAAAAAAAAAAACCACTGTAAAAAAAAAAAAGAAAGAATCACTGTTACATTTGGTGTAGTTCTTTTCAGATTTGCAATCTATAGAGACAGGGGAGGGGAGAGATGTAGGGTTTTGGGGTTTTTTTCCAAGATTTTTATTTATTTAAGACAGAGAGAAAGAGAACATGAGCAGGGAGCCGGGGAGAGGGAGAAGCAGACTCCCTGCTGAGCAGGGATCCAGACCCTGGGCTCTATCCCCAGACTCTGGGGTCATGATACAAGCTAAAGGCTAAACACTTGACTGACTAAGCCACCCAGGCACATGAAGATATGTAGTTTTTAAAACAAAAATTGGAATCCTAGCATGTGTTCTGTTTTATAGTCTGCTGTGGGTTTTTTGGTTTTTGTTTTTAGTAACACAATTATTGAACAAATGTTAATTGAGCATTTGCTGTGTGCCAAGCATATGCTGGCTACCAGGCATAGAACGGTGAAGAGGAGCCACGGTCCCTCTCAAAGTAAGTGTAGAGTGTCATGGGAAAGACAAATACTAAATAAATAATAGCATAGATAGACATAGTTTATCACAAATGCTGTGAAAGAGAAGGGTAAGGATATTGTTTACCTTTTCAGGACCCATTGCCCCTGCTTCCTGCACTCCCAGGTTAGCTTTGGGACCCAACCCACATGTGAAATCTTAGCCTTAGGGGTGGCACCTGACCTAGTCCTAGCCAATCAGAGCATTGCATTATCTCAGTGACAACACCTGGCTTTAAAATAGGCAAATGCCTGGAGTCAAATAACCCAAGCCAACAGGACTAAATTCCGGGACACTGTTTGGAATCCTCTTAGAGAGGTCTGTCCCCTCTTCCTACTGGATTTGAAGGTGAATGAAGTCACTGGAGCAGCTGCAGCCATCTTAACACGGTGAAGGTTGAGCTTCTCCATGGAGCCAAGGCCAAGGAAATGGGGTCTAGAGGGGGAGAGATAATCAGACCTGGTGATTTCTTCCTGAATCCAGCCTGGAACTAACTTCGAGTTTTGCAGCTAACTGAACTAGTTTGGATTGTCACAGTTTGGGGTAATTACGATGACTGGGGATGTAAATGTTTTCCTGAGGGTAGGACGTGTAAGGTGAGATCTGAGGATGGAATTGGAGTTAAGCCGGCTTGGCCCAAGAGGGAGGTGAGGAGCACAACTGAAACAGAAGGAGTAGCATGCACCTGGCCAAGGGGCCTGGAGCAGGAGAAGCTGAACAACGTTCCAACAGGAAAGCTTGAGTGTGGGAAGGGACAGATCACAAAGAGCCTTGGAAGTCATTTTAAGGGTTTGGAATAGGGACGCCTGGGTGGCTCAGTTGGTTAAGCGGTTGCCTTTGGCTCAGGTCATGATCCCAGCTTCCTGGGATCAAGTCCCACATTGGGCTCCTTGCTCGGCAGGGAGGCTGCTTCTCCCTCTGCCTTTGCCTACCACTCTGTCTGCCTGAGCTCGCTCTCTCTCTCTCTAATAAGTAAATAAATAAATAAAATCTTAAAAAAAAAGTTTAAAGGTTTGGAATATGAGACCAAGAAATGAGAAACCACTGAAAGCTTACAAGCAGAGAATTGTCCAGATTATATTTTAAATGTGTTTATGAATAAACACCTTTGTGTGCAGCATGGAACACAGCATTGGAGGTAGGTGGGAGAGAACATTGGGAGACTTGCTTGTGAACCTTTGCAATATTTCAAGTGAGAGATGATATTGTGACTTCGACCAGGATTATTATAATGGATTTTTTAATGATTTTATTTATTCATTTATCTGATACACATAGTGTGAGAGGTAGTGAGAGAGAGAGAGAAAGCACAAGCAGGGAGAGCTGCAGGCAGAGAGAGAGAGAAGCAGGCTCTCCACTGAGCAAGGAACCCGACATGGGATTTGATTCCGGGACCCTGGGATCATGACCTGAGCCGAAGGCTGACGCTTAACAAACTGAGCCATTGAGGCTCCCCATAATGGATTTTTTTTTTTACTTCATATTATTTTATGAGAATTTCTCAACATCAATTTCAAATTTAAAAAAAAATGATACTTAGAGGACACAGAAATAGCCCATTCTTGGGCTAGTCATTTTATTTCCTTATAACTGATAAATAATGAAATTCTTAGAGTCTTAAAGTCCTTACAACAAAATACTGAGATCGCTTCTGGTTTTTATTGGATTAAAATCACAATGGAAATCTTGTACATATAGTTTTGGTCCAAGTTTGGTCCAAGTTTCTGATAACATCAGGATCAATCATAAAATTCAAATGACTGGTTAAAAGAGTAAACCGTTTTCTAGCCTCTCTCTATACAGGCACGTCCATCTAGAAAGATTATACCAATTTACAATGATACACATTCCCAGCAGTAATAAACAACCTGTGTAACTCTTGGATTAAGAATATGCATTTCAATATAAATAGAGTTCCAGCTGAATTTAGCTGGAACCACTTGGCTCACCACTTGGCTGGCCAGTCTCACTTTACATTTGTGCCCACAGATTTAAATAGGCCTTTGGGCCCACGGGCAGGCTTGCCAGTCACCTTGGGGCTCTGTCCTGGAGGAAGTATTTTCCACCTTCCCTTCTTGCCTCTCCTTCAGCACCTCCTCCCCTTGCCTCCCTCTCGGCTTCTACTGTGCTGAGAAAATGGAAGCAATCAGGACAGAACTTCCTCATCCTTAAAACACCAAATGACTTCCGACCTTCCCCGACCTCTGCCACATGCTCATCCCTCCTGTGACCACTGTGCCAGCCAGCCCAGCTGGTCCCCTGCGGCACAAGGTCTCCTGCCCCACAGAGCGAAGGTCTTGTTCTGCACTGGCCAGCCTCTTCTGAGTCCCCCCCACCCCCCCTTCCCCAGGAGCACTCCCGTGCTATGTGTACATGTGCAGTATTTCCTCCAGAACAACTCAAAACTTCCTTCAGCATCACATTCCCTTCTGGCTGCCACCTGTGAATCGGCTCCCCTGTTAGTCATGCCTTGAACTGTCTTCATATCTACTCGTCCCACATTCTTCTGAACCTACTTCCGTTAGTTTTTGGTCCTGCTAAGCCAAGTTGACCCAGATCACCAATGAGCTCATCGTGCCCAACCCAGTGGGGGAGCTCTGATCAGCGCCCTGCTCTGTCCATGAGCAGCGTTGGATCAAACGGCTCATGACCTCCTCCCGGAAACTGTGTACTCGGCTTCCAGGACACCACTTTCTCGGCTCTTCTACCTCATTGGCTGTGTCCTTTTGTGCCTTCACTAAATTTCCCCCACCTTCCAGTCCTCTAAGCATTGGCCTACTCACCATTCAGTGTTTGGACCGCTCTTGTCTTCACACTCACTCCCTGGTTCAGCTGAGATGTGGCATGAGTTTGGACAGTGGGGGTTTTAAAGCTGCTGATGGACCACGTTTTGAAGGGCACTAGTGCCAGTCAGCTAATTTATGCCTTATTGTTAGACAATAGGGAGTTACTGGTTTTTTTTCAGGTAGATGAGAATGTTGGGGGTGGGGAGTGCGGTGGGAAGGGTTAGTGTGTGGCTGCAGGGCATGGGACAGGCTGTACGCAGGAACTGTTCTAACAGCTCCATGCTCAATCAGGTGGGACCTTAGATGTGCTTTTGGAGCTCTGAGAAGAGACGAGTAATTCTGGCCGAGAAATTTAGAGTGTATGTGTAACTTAATTCACAGACATGCACGGGTGCCACATGCACACACACATAAAAAGACATGCCCACGTACTCCTGCACAATCACTCAGTTCCTTTGGATTCTGGGTTTTACCACTTCTTGAAATCAGTCTCCAGGGAAGGCAGTCCACAGCTATCATTTCTAGCATGGTTTCCATGCAGTGCGGATTTATGGAAAGAGGAGTGTGAACCCCAGAGCCAGAGCTGTAGTGGGATAGGGACAGATCCTTAAAAAGGGGTGGGGGGAAGCCAGCAATTCAGATGCTGAAGATTTACCATCACCCCTACGTGTTCTTCTGGGCAGATACCTTGAGTACGTCCCTGCCTCTTCAGTTAAGTCCTGGAATGCCAAGCCCTTTTGATCCATCCTTAAGCTGATTATGTCCATGATCTCTAGAGACCACAAATTGGTTTTAAAAGCATCACTACACAGGGCATCTGGGTGGCTCAGTCATTAAGCGGCTGCCTTCCGCCCAGGTTCTGATCCCAGGGTCCTGGGATCAAGCCCTGCATCGGGCTCCCTGCTCTGTGGGAAGCCTGCTTCTCTCTCTCCTACTCCCCTGCTTGTGTTCCCTCTCTCTTGCTGTGTGTCTCTTTGTCGAATAAATAAATAAAATCTTTTAAAAAAGCATCAGTACATGCATAGTACCAAGAGTGGTCGGTCTGTCATCTCTTTGGGACATACCAAAGGATTCGTGCATACGTGTCAAACCCTGAAGAATGTGTAATGATCCCAGAATGAGACAAATATCCCTGAAGTGACCTGCATGTCTGCCTTAAAGTTTCAACCATCTACCCAGATGATATATACACCAATTGACATGATTCAAATGTTATTTTATCACATGGTAGATGCCAGATTTTCTTTAGAAAAGACAAAGGTATAAAGTACACCGTTTTCTGTGTGATTGTGCAAAATGCTTCCTGATGGCTACTGAATTCTGAACCATAATCTCTGTGAATAAATAAGACTTACTGATACCAAACAATATGGGTCAGGAAATGAACAAGGTCTTTCTTTCCATTCATAATGGTAACCTGGTTAAAGGCTAACTAAACTAAAGATAAAGAGGATGGGGAAGAGCAGCTCCTGGGTTTCTCATTTGATTAGTCTTGTCAAATATGAGATACTTCAACCCAACAGGCTTGATGGTTAGCTTTGCTACACCAGAAAAGAAAGTGAAATGCGGAGGCACCCCATTGTTGGCTGGTGGTTGTGATCACCTTTAAAAACACAGAATAGGGGGCACCTGAGTGGATCAGTGGGTTAAATGTCTGACTCAACCTCAGCTCAGGTCTTGATCTCAGGGTCATGAGTTCAAGTCCTGTGTTGGGATCCACGCTGGGCATGGAGCCTACTTTAAATTAATTAATGAATTAATTAACATAAAAAATAAAAGTAAAAATGCAGAATATGTCAGTATCATGGGTAAGACTGAGTACCTCTGAAGCAACCAAAACATTTCATATGTAAGAACTAGCCTTTGATTTGATCAGTCCAGTCCCATCCGGTCGCCTTCCCCACTCACTCTGGGTCCTGGTTTCAAAAGGTTGGCATCATTCCTGACAGCTGCATTCCACTTTTGTCTGATTTTTGCTACCATTTCCTCACTACGCATATCCCCCCACCTTTGGAATTCTGCGGATTCAAACAATAGCCACACCCCAGGCTCCTCAGCAGATCCAGGGGTGATAGCAATGACCCTAAGACACAGACATGATATTGAAGGCCCAGTTTATAGGCGGGTAGGAGACGCTCTCCTGTGCGAGAGGCCTTCAGTTTGGCCTAAAACTTGATGCCACCTTGGTATCTTACATTGCCAGCCTCTTACGGAATATGGTGAAGTCCCTGGTTGATACTTAAATTTCAACATCAACCAGAAAACTGTTAGCCCTGGTTCTCCTGATGAATAGCTGTCTTTGATTCTGTAGCTTTTGGCTGTGACCTCCCCATATAATCTTGACCGTGCATCAACTGAGCATCAGCTGAGCGTAAGAACAGAGTCCTTAGATAAATGTAGATGGTGGGCAGGGAACTGAGCCTCTAGGCCAGGGATTCAAAATCTGGGACAGGAAGTGGGGAGGGTGATGGAGAACAGAATCCCCTAGCCCTCAAGTGAGTTGGGACAAGAAAAGGTGGAGAATTCACCCTGCCCAGGGATATGTGGCCCCAGACCTGGCTGAGTGGTGGGATTGCCTCCTAAGAGGAGATGATTCTGCAGTCAGAAGCTCTGAGTGCTTCTCCTCCTATCAGTCAGCCACATGACTTTAGGCAAGATGCTTAACCTCATTGTGCCTCCGTGTCCTCATATATAAAGTGAAGATGATCATTCTTATGCCTCCTAAAGATGCTGCCAGGATTTAAAAGTCAGTACTCAATAATTCTAACCAGTCTTACTACTAGCAGTGAGTTTTAATTTGTTAGTTAATTTTATCAAAAAGGAGCCTTGTATACTCATGGACCAAAATGTTTCAAAGCAATGGAGAGAGTGAGTGGGATGGCAGGGTAGCTTCATGGCCCCAGCAATCTTGTTCCAAGCAGTGCAAGCCACATGCCAGGTGAGGTGCACCAGACTCATGAAATAAGCAGAATAGTGATCTGCACACACAACCAGGGTGTGAGTGACCATATGGCCTCGACATTCTTTATGGTGAGTAACGTGAATGCATATGGCTGTTGGCTAAATCTGCAAAGGCAGAGATTGTCAAAACATCAGCAAGCCATCTCCTACCTTCAGAATTTGGGGTGTGGGAGTACTTTCTCTTCTTCTATTGAGAGATTCAGAATGCTGACCTCCATTTCTTTTTTTTTTTTTTTTAAGATTTTATTTATTTATTTGTCAGAGAGAGTGAGCACTGGCAGACAGAGTCAGGCAGAGGCAGAGGGAAAAGTAGGCTCCCTGCTGAGCAAGGAGCCCGATGCGGGACTCGATCTCAGGACGCTGGGATCATGACCTGAGCCAAAGGCAGCTGCTTAACCAACTGAGCCACCCAGGCGTCTCTTGACCTCCATTTCTGTCCTTACAATATGGCACCATCATAAATATCCACTTACATATTGACTTTTCTCTAGTATAGGTCAGTATTCTAAAAACAGCATTCATAGGTAATCGATACTAGCTGTTAATCTTATCTCTAAGACAAGCATTCTGCCCTTCTGATCTAGTATTCTGAGTTGAGTGACGCAAACAAGCACCAGGAATCCATTCCGTAGTGGGGGTTTTCCGAGCAAGTTCATCCCCCGATTTATTTTCTTCAAGCACATTCTTTTCCTCTCTTAACTCTTGTTTCCTCTCTGGTCACACATTTTGGAAAGAGATACTCCAGATGCACGCTGTAAGTCCTTACCTGTTGTATCAATGAGGAAACTGAGGCTCAGAATGGTTAAGCTTACGAAGGTCTCCTCACTTGTAAGGTGCAGAGCTGGGATTTAGATGGGCGACCTTGACTCCAGAGTCCACTGTCTTTCCACTATAGTTATCTTTCAGCCCCCAGCATGTTTTAGTTAGACTTTGACCTTTCCTTTATCTTGTTGTCCTCTCCATTCCCAACTCTTTTTCATGGCATTTATTCTAGCCAACCCTCTCAGCGTTTGTGAGTAAGATTCTAAAGACGGTTCTCTCTCATGCACACAGCAGTGCTCACGCTTCTCGACATGGGATGGGGTCCCCGTGATTAGAAGGATATACTCACACACCTACCAGTAAAGTCCTGCTGAGACCGTGGAAGCCATCAGAACTCTAGACACCCCTCACTAGAGCCAGTGGAACTCTAACTTTGGTGTGCACAGAATCGCCCAGAACATGCTAACAATAGGCACACCCAGCCCTGCCCAGAGAAATGCTGATTCAGAAGATCTCTTCAAGGGCTTCCAATGAGGGAGTTGCAAGCTCAGATCTACTACATGGCTCTGATTTAATAAGGGACCTCACCATTTCTTAAGTCTGCAACCTTGGACTGATTGTGCCTCAGTTTCCTTGACTGTAAATGGAGATGGTATCAGCATGCAACTCATGGGGCTGTTGTGAGAATTGACCACAATGATAATACCCACAGATATTTACATGGCCTCTGTAGTAGTAAGTGCTTGATAAGGGTGAGCTGTTTTTGTTGATACCAAAGTTCGAGAACCTCTGCCATAGGCAAAAACAAACATCTCACTCAGTATGTCTCTCCCAGGACAAGTAGAGGAGTAGTAAATGCAGATGATATTAGTACACAACTCAAAGGTTTTTTTTTTTTTCTTTTTTTAAGATTTTATTTATTTATTTGACAGAGAGGGAGGGAGGGAGAGAGAACATGGAAGCAAGGGGAGAGGCCGAGGGTGAGGCAGGCTCCCCGCTGAGCAGGGAGCCTCTTGTGGCACTCTATCCCAGGACACTGGGATCATGGCCTGAGTGGAAGGCAGACAGATGCTCAACAAACTGAGCCACCCAGGTGTCCCCACAATTCAGTTCTGTGATGAGAATTAAACAGCGTAAACCAGTACAACAACAAAAGCAGTAATAAAGCATAACTGGAAACTGTAATGAGTTCCACAGTAGATAGTATCAGGGACCAGGGATGAAGAAGAGTGGGGGATCTACTTAGAAGGAGATAAAGGAAGGGACATTGAATCTGAAGGCTGAAGGGGATTGGGAGAATTGGACTAGATTCATCCAAGTGAAGACGATGGGAGAGGATAGGTAAGCAGGTGAGCAGCTGGCAGAGTAGAATGAAGGCAGGTGAGGCAGGAGCATAGTGGGGACCAGAGCTCTCAAGAAGATCTTGGTTCTAGATGGGGCAGACCTTGTCAGCTCTGGTAAAGACATGGGATTTTGTTAGAAAAGGAACCCCCTTCTTTTAGCTTTCTGTGCAAAATGGCACTCATTAGTTCCCACTATTAAAGAATTCATGAACAGAACACTGGTTCCCCTGTCGGAATCCTATGTTCCGCGGTGTTGTCCTTCCCCGGTCATGGCGGCGTGGCATCCGCTTACACGAGCACCCCTGTGCCACACGAGAAGTCATTTGTCGTGGAACATGGTGATGGGGAGCGTTCCACATTTTTCACTGCTCCCACTGAGTAACCCTCAACATGTGCCTAGACAGTCCTCTCACATCAAACCTACACTTCCAGGCAAAAGGAAAGTCTGAATATGAGCTCAGAGCTGGCTTTCTGGTAAAATGAAGCCCCCAGAGCAGTAAGTAACCCTTTCTATTCCCTCCAGGCTTAAAGACTAGATTCTAACCATCTCAAGGATGGTGTGATAAGGCTTTCACGGAAGACCAGAAAACTGAGCTAATTGAAGGCCAAGACGTGGCAGTGGAGACCCCCTGTGTTCATTCTGAGTAATAGCTACCTGCGTCAACACTTTGAAAAGAAAATTAGTGTCTACGGCCATACCACCCTGAACGCGCCCGATCTCCTCTGATTTCGGAAGCTAAGCAGGGTCGGGCCTGGTTAGTACTTGGATGGGAAAAGAAAATTAGTGTTAAGTGGGAAAATGTTCTTTGTGTACCAGGGACATTCTTAGGAATTTATTTATTCTCTGATGGGTTGCCACCTTTCCAAATACAACTTCACCAACAAGAAGTCAGGTTAAATTCAGTGGAACCAGCAAGCAATGTCTTTTAATGTCACTGAGACTTAGTGTTATCATCTATAAAAATACAAAGTTTGTGGGTGCCTAGGTGGCTCAGTAGATTAGGTGTCTGCCTTTGGCTCAGGTCATGATCCCAGGGTTCTGGGATGGAGCCCTGCATTGGGCTTCCTGCTCAGGGGGAAGCCTGCTTCTCTCTCCCCCGCTCCCTCTGCTTGTGCTCTCTCTCTCTGTCAAATAAATAAATAAAATCTTAAATATATATATATATATATGAACTTTGGACTCTACCTTTTGAGTTCCAAAGTCCCAGCAGCCTGTGATGAGACCTGGTGATGCAGGTTCTAGCCTTGCCTTCACCTTGCCTTTGGCTTGGGTAGTCAAGTTCCAGGGTCCCAGAAGAGGTACAGGATAGGATTCAGTGCTCTCTACTCTTTTCAGCTACTTGAAACTTGTAGCTTTCAAAACTTCCACCCAACTTCACAGGCTTGAAAGAGTCACCACTGCATCTTGTCCAAGCCTGTGGCCTCCCCCAAGCTTGGCTCTCAGACTACAGTAGCTCCCCTACACAGCAATCTCTGTTCCCAGAAGAAAGGACGTGAGTAAGAAAGACCGGTCAGGAACCAGAGAAGAAAGATTCTGACCAGAAACCGTGGCTGGCAGGCTTTTCAACAGCACCTTATCCCAAGCAGGGCTTGGAACTGGGTCTGGAAGCTGCCCAACATCTTCTTTGCCTTGACAAGGATAACCAGACTCCACCTGCTGGGATGAAGGACCTCTAAGTGCCTTGCAGCCCTCTAGAGACTTCATTAGTCTTTGAAATTCTGATCTTCTGGCCCCTCTTGACATATGAAAATAGCTAAAATTTACTGAACATTGAATATGTGGCAGACAGAGTTCAAAACACTTTGTACAGGGCCTCTGTGGGGGGGGCGCTCAGTAGGTTAAGTGTTTGACTCTCAATTTCTGCTCAGCTCATGATCTCAGGGTCCTGAGATTAAGCCCCCCTACTGGGCTCCCCGCTCTGCAGGGAATTTGCTTCTCTCTCTCTCTTTCTTCCCCTCCCCCTGCTCATGCACAGTCTCTCTCTAAAATAAATAAATAAATTTCTTAAAAACCACTGTGTACATATTAACTCATTTAATATTCACTACAACACTGTCTAGAGGTAATTACTCTCCCCACCTTGCAGGTAAAGAAATCTGAATCCAGAGATTAAATAACTGGTCTGGGACCACACAGCTCCTAGGAGGGATTCCAGTCCAGGTTGTCATTACCAAAGCCCATGCTCTTGGTCCTCCCCCAACACCCCCAAACCCCATAGCAGCTGCTGCATGGTAGGTGCTCTGTGAATACACACCAAAATAACTAATGTCTAGCGAAGGTTTGAATGCATCAAAATAGAACTCATTTCAAATTCCCAGTGAGAAATGTTCCTAGGCAATAGATTCTCCTAGCACCTTCCCTTCCTTTCTAGACCTTCGGGAATTCTCAGCCAGTAGCTCTAAGTTATTTTTTTAACTGGTAACAAGCACCCAAGAAGCTGGGCCAGAGAACACTTGCAAGGCACCACCCAGTATCAGCCTTTCTTAAAAGCTGTGAACCAGAAACCCCAGATGGGATCAACCCACACATTCCAATGCCACCCCAAAGTGAGCTTTGCCTCAAGGGACACATCCCACACAGCATTCTCTTGTCCATCAACTTCCCCAAAGCAGGTTCAATCCATGTCTAACATTTCTAATTGACGGGAGGGAGAAGAAAGGTACAACTATTTATTATCTGCTATGGATACCAGGCTACTGACTTTAAATGCCTTAATTTTTTTTTTTTTTTTTTTTTTTTTGAGATCAAGCCAGCACGGTGGGGAGGGGCAGAGGGAGAGGAAGAGAGAGAATCTCAAGCAGGCTCCACGCCCAGCTCAGAGCCTGAAGCAGGGCTCCAACTCATGACCCTGAGATCATGACCTGAGCCGAAATCAAGAGTCAAATGCTTAACTGAGCCACCCAGGTGATCCTAAATGCCTTAATCTTTATACACCCGATATAATTGTACTCATCTGACAGGTAATGAAAGCAATGAATGCCCAGAATGTTTGCATAACTTGCAAGTGTTAACTTGGCCCATGAGTAGCAACCCTGGAATTCAAACCCAGATAAGTCTGGAGCCAAAGTCCATGCTCTTTCTACCTGATGCTGTCCTGGAGGTGGTCATTAGCACTTCCTGTTGGCCTCCTCCCAGGTTCTATGATCACTGTCTGGGGAGGGATTGAGGGGGTGTGTTTTAGAAGCAGAAAATCTGGAAGCTGAGGACCATTTCTTTTTTTTTTTTTTTAAGATTTTATTTATTTATTTGAAAGAGAGCACAAGTAGGCATAGAGGCCGGCAGGGAGAGGGGAGGAAGCAGGCTCACTGCTGAGCAGGGCTCGATCCCAGGACCCTGGGATCATGACCTGAGCTGAAGGCAGAGGCTTTAACCCACTGAGCCACCCAGGCGCTCCCTGAGGACCATTTCTATAGAGAATTCTTAAAAAGATTAAACCAAATAAGCCAGGTGAAGAATTTAGCACTGTGGCTAGAACGAGTAAGCAATCGTCCTGAACAACCAGGGCCAGAACCAAGAATGTTCCAGAAGATACTCAAATGAAGACATAAGTGAATAAATTACTATTTATTCTTTTTGAAATGGTTTGTCAATGCCCTACCTTTTAGTTTGACTTTGTCGAAATAACCAACTGGCTCTAAGTAACAACCCAATTTTCCCAAATTTCATCAGAGATAGCTAGAAAAATATAATGAGACATATATTTTCATTGAATTAACTCTAATAAAGCTCCTGAGGCCAGAAGCCGGGCAAAGGCTGCCAGACTTATTCGAGGTACACACACTTCCTTCTACGTTCCTTTTGATATTTGATCTTCAGACACTAAGTGCAAATGCCCACATCCAGTCTCTAATGGTATATGATGTCCTGAGATGTACATGGCCCTCTGGATCCTGCTGTGAGTTGGTTTGGAGACTTAGGCCAAAATAAAACCAGCACCATGCACGTAATTAGAAGCTTCCAGTGCATTCATTAGGAGGCAGATAAATAGTTTAAATAGGAGATCAAAGAGCCATTAAAACTATTATGGGAGCACAGAAACAACTTTGCAACTAGGGGACTAGGTCCCCTAATGTTCCCTAAATGTGCACCTGCATTTTTAACATAACTAGGTACTTAATTGTGTACTACCCTTAGTTAATACATTTTAACACATAAAACATTGGATTTTTTTAAAAAGCTACTTTTACTCACTGCTTTTGGAAATCAGAAAAAATGTATGAAGGTTCCTCCTTATCCTCTACCCAACACGTTACTAAAGTTTTCATTGGTTCAAATTCACAAGTGTAATTTGCTTAATATTTGTAAATGGTTGATTAAGTCTCTGTAAGAAATTTGTAAGGAGCCATGTGAAAAAATATACTTCACAAATTGGACTTGGCTCCATAATTAGGACTTTGAACTTTTTAATCAAAATTAAATATGAAGGGCGCCTGGGTGGCTCAGTGGGTTAATGCCTCTGCCTTCAGCTCGGGTCGTGGTCTCAGGGTCCTGGGATCGAGCCCCACATCGGGCTCTCTGCTCAGCGGGGAGCCTGCTTCCTCCTCTCTCTCTGCCTGCCTCTCTGCCTACTTGTGATCTCTGTCTGTCAAATAAATAAATAAAATCTTTAAAAAAAAATTAAATATGAAGATTTGAGATAACATGCTGTAAATAGGTACACTTCTTCATTTCCCTTTAAGCACTTTCACCAATGGTGGCTGAAATGTGGCCCAAAAAAGTCTTCAAATAATTCATGATAACTGAGCCACCGATGTCCAGGTTTTATGAGTGCAGTGTTTCAGGGAGAGAGGGAAGCACAAAATTGTAAGAGCACTCAGCACTCAAACAATAAAAGAATTCAGTCAAGAAGCAGGATATAATTTCCAAAGACATAAAACAAACACAAAACAAAACCCAATAATCTTCATCTGTACAATTTCCAGTTAGAGGATATAATAGCAGGCAGACCTCCATTTACCACAGCAACAAAAATTTAAAAAAAAATTACTTGGGAATAAATTTAACACAAAATGTTAGAAACCTTATTTGAGAAAGACGAACATTTTCCTGAGAGACCCAAGAGCAGACTTGAACAAGAGGGCACACATTCTCTATTTTGCATAGGATTACTCAACAGTATAAAAGCATCTGTTCCAATAAAATGAGAAGCATTGTTTATGGAGCAGGACAAGTAGAAATCAAGTTGATATGGAAAAATAAATGTGCAAGAACAACAGTCAGGAAACATTTAAAATGAAGAGCTGCAGTGTGGGACCAGGCCTACTGGACATGGCCAGGTACTGTAAGGTCTTTACAACTGTGGCAGCTTAGCAGGCCCAGAGGTGACCAGACCAGCGGAAGGGTGCACAAACTCTAGAAATAGACCCAAGTTCATTGGCACCTTCATGACAAAGCTGGTATCTCAAATATTGACAAGGCAAGGAGGGGGTTTTTAATAAATGATGCTGGGATATTGATTTACTATTTGGAAAAAGATAAAATTAGATCTCTACCTCACACCACAGACAGATGGTGTGAAACGCCACATGAATCAGGAAGCTAAATCATGTGGTTTTGAATGTTGGTAAGGTCCAGGGCCAACGGCCAAGAAAGACGTCTTGAGACGTCTTTGGTGCAAAAAGGTGGCTTTATGAAAGCACAGGGTCAGGACCTGAGGGCCGAAAGAGCTGCTGACCAGGGTTGTGAGGGGCTACTAATTACATATTTGGGAATGGGGGTGGGGTAAGGAAAAAGGGAGATGTCTAAAAGGGCTTTGATATGCTGAAGACTTCCAGGATCCTGGAGGCCTATGGTCAAGCTAAGGTTGTTTAACCTTAAGACATTTGGGAGTTTCCTGGAGGAAAGTTATACTCTGCCTGGCTCAAGTATTTGTTAAGGGGCTGCTTGTTATAAGGAAATTTAATTCTATCTACATTTACTTCTACATTTGTTTCCCACATCACTATGGATGGGTGGGTGATGTTTAGGCCCCGGGAAATTGTGTCTATGGGTTTCTGGAAGTTAGGCTGTGGCTAAGAAGGCTTTTAACTTGTGAACTACTAAGACCTTTGTAAGCTGCTGGAGACTCCTGTCTCACAGGACCGTGACCTCTATTATTTAACCATTTGTTTTTCCTCCCTTAACTTTTATGGCAGCTGGGAGTGCCTGAGGAAGGTCACACATATCCCATCTGGGTGTGTGTGTGTGTGTGTGTGTGTGTGTGTGTGTGTTGGGGGACTGCTGCTTGCGTCAGGTTGTGCTTCGCCCTTAGGTTGCTTTCTACTCCCTCATCATAAGTGTTAAAAAAAAAAAAAGAAAAAAGGAAGGGAAGAAAATTATGTAAGTATTAGAAGAAAACGTAAGTTCCTTTTCACCTGTGTGTAGGGAAGGGATTTCTAAAAACAGCTAGACTCAATCAGAGATTGATAAATTTGACTCCATAATGTTTTTTAAAATGTTATTACAGGAAAACAAACACTGTAAGTCAAAGTCAGAAGGCAAATGAAAAATGGGACAAAATATTTGCAACATTGGCCCTAGATAAAGGGCCAGTTCTCTAACATACAAAGAACTCCTTGGAATTAAGGAGGAAGAGGTCAAAACACCTGCTAGAAATAGGAGCAAAAGGCATAGACACACAGGCACAGCTGCACGCGAACGTTTTAAATGACCCTTAAACATACAAAAAAGATGTTCAACTTCACTCATAATGTGAGAAGTGCAAATTAAAACTACAGAGATACCATTTCTCACCTTTTCTGGTTAACAAGAATTAAGCAGTATGACAACAAAAATTAAACAGTATAACAAAAATTAAACAGTATGAAAATAGCATTTCTGATTTTCAGAACTTAAAATTCAGACATTTGTGTGAGCCGCTGCAAGTGTCATGGGCCGTAGGCACTGTGCTTTCTGAACCTACTGGATTAGCAAGCCCTGTTCATGATAAGAGTTTACATTTTCATGGAGCTTTTTATAGTCTGATGGGAGAGGGAACTATTTCACATTATTCACCTCGGTAAATAAATGAAGAAGATAGTTTACGATTATGATAAATACCAAGACGATCTGGGTAATGTGACTCAGGATGGGATTAGGGTGCAGCCTGTGAGTCTCTGAGGGCAGAAAATTTAAGGAGTCAGGCCACGCAAGTATCAATTTAATTAAATCATGATCAATTTTAATTTAAATTATAATTGGAAACAGGGAACCAAGATTAAAAAGCCTTGAGGCAGAGTCGGAAGCAGCCAAGGTTTTGCATGCACCCCACAAACCAAAGAGCTCACGCTGATGATAATGAGAAAGGAACCATGGACCCTTCGTGGATCGAAAATGATGTATTTGGAATGATTATTCCACAATGGGACAATAAAACATCTGTAGCCCCCTCTTCTCAGACGAAGGACCTAGGCAGCTAACAAAATAGTCCAGAGAAGTCTCCACCCCCACTGCTTGCCTAGGGTTGGACATTCCAAGAGGCACAGGCATTAACACAACAGTAACAATGCTCACTTTTCCACATTTTACCAATTTCCTCCTTCTACGGATTATCTGCATGTGATAGAAGTCTAGCGAGATGTCAAAATGTAGTCATATCAAGCATTCCTAATTAACAGATCATTTGGCACCAGAGTGAATCCACAATATTTCAGCAATAAAATGGTTTCCCAAGTCAGCACAACAAAGATACAGAGAAACTATAGGTAACTCACATACCTATGTTTGGAAGCCATAAATACTTATCAATAATTAAAAATTATGCACCAATAGAAAACTATAAGTAGGACCAAAAACAACCTGCCTTCAATAGTCTTCAGCAGCAATATGTTCAAGCGGTTTCAGATCATAAAAAACAGAGGGCCATTCAAACTGAATAAATAGGGTAAAGGAAGTCTAATGGATTTATAGGTAAAATACACTGAAGTATCTACGGACCCAGGAGAGGGGAGGTTTAGATGACAGTGATACCCTTTGATCACGAATTAATTTTGTCTTATACAACTGGGCAGTTAAGGAACATATTGTGAAAATAAACAAGCAAATAGTAACAAGGAGTAACAAGAGAAAATAATAGGTCTTGGGGATGAGATGGGATTGCCTCCCATCCCTGCTCCTCCACTAGGCTGGGAAAGTTCAAACTTTCCCAACCTCATTGACCTCTCATTTCCTTTACTGTAAAACGCAGATCCTGCCTCATTTGTGGAAGTGGTGTGAAATAAAGAAAAAAATTATATGGAGTAGTGGAGTATTGGCTTGGCCCTTGGTCGGTTCTGAATATGCTGTGTTCCTTTTCTAGTGCAAATTTAGACCAGAGGTCCACAGCATCGACTCCTCAGTTCAACAGCTGATCCCTGGAATAATTCTGAGCTATACATACAGCACTTCCACCCTTCCAAGTGCTTGGGGCCAAGCTCGGAGTCCCTGTTGACTTGCCGATTTCCCTCCTACCTCCTCCCCTCCAAGGCAGGAGGAAGTCATGCTGGCTCCCCTATGTCCAAAACATGACCACTTCTCACCCCCTTCATCACTGCTCCTGGGGGAGCTGCTGTCATTTGTCCTGGGTCACCCCACAGCCTCTCCAGCAGCCTCTATGCTTCTACTCTTGCCTCCATAGGGTATGCACAGCAGAGCAGCCAGAGTGAGCTTCCCAAGGGGCAAGTCAGATAATACTCACAGCCTTCTGATGGCTGCCTCCTCACTCTTAATAAAAGCCAATGTCCTTGCAAAGGCCTGCCAGGCCCTACATGACCCAGCCCCCACTGAGTTCTCACACCTTCTGTGCTAAAACTCTCACTTTCCCTCACTCTGTATAGCCATTCTGGGCTCCTTGCTTTTCCTCGGACACACCCGGCTCACTCCTGTCTTGCAGCATTTTGTCTAGCTGTTTTCTCTGCCTGGAACCTCTTTCCTTGATTTTAGATCTGCTATCTTCCTCAACTCTTTCAAATTCTTTGAGCTTGTATCACCCCAATCATGCTAGCTGGCAAACTGGCCCCTGTCCCTGTGCATTCTCCATCTGCAGGAACCTGTTTTTTCTTGTCTCCATGGCGCTCATCATACTGTAGAATTTATCTTTTTTTTTAAATTTTATTTATTTATTTGACAGAGGGAGAGCGATCACAAGTAGGCAGAGAGGCAGGCAGAGGGGGAGGGGGAAGCAGGCCCCCTGCTGAGCAGAGAGCCCAATGAAGGCCTCTATCCCAGGACCCTGAGATCATGACCTGAGACAAAGGTAGAGGCTTAACCCACTGAGCCACCCAGGTGCCCCACGAATTCATCTTTTTATTAGGCTTATGGCTTACTGTCTGTTTCCCTCTGCAAGAATGTGAACTCCACAAGAGTAGGGATCTCCGTTTTGTTCAGCGATGTTCTTGTAAGATTCTAGAACAGTACCCATATATGATAACCCATATATGATAAGTACTCAGTATTTCTTCTACAAATGGTGTTATATCAGTAAGATCACTATATATGAAATAATACACACCATACACAGTAGAGGTATGCATCAATGCTGGGAAACGGAAAATTCCGTTAATTCAGATCCTTCCATGCCCTAAAACATGGTGCACAGCTTGAGTTTACATAATGGGCAAAAACATGGGAAAATGTGAGCACCCTTAAATATGGCCAATATAAGAATCTAATATGCTTAGTCCAGGCTGGGTTAGTTCAAACCAAATTCAATGTGGTCAAAAGCACAAATAACAATTTGGAGTGGAGGTAGCAGGATCGCCATGGTAGACAGAAACATGGAGGGAGTCTGAAGAAAATAATGAAGACCATGACTCTGTGGTTACGGGCCCTTCCAGGACGCTTATGGAAAAATGACTTGCTTCCCTCTGCCCCTTCTCCCTGCTCATGCTCTCTCCCTCTCTCAAATAAATAAAATCCTTTTAAAAAAATATTTCATTTATTTATTTGACAGAGAAAGACACAGCAAGAGAGGGAACACAAGCAGGGGGAGTGGGAGAGGGAAGGCTTCCCACTGAGCAGGGAGCCTGAGGCGGGGCTCCATCCCAGGATCCCTGGGATCATGACCTGAGCTGAAAACAGACGCTTAACGACTGAGCCACCCACGCACCCCAATAAGGAAAATCTTAAAAACAAAAAAGGCTAATGGAATCATCCTGATAACACTGTACTGGACCATGGTAATAGCAGCTCAGTGGTGCAAAGGGGCATGCTGGGGTACATTTTGAAGGTAGAGCCCACAGGCTTGTACTGAGGTCTGTATCTGCAAGCCCGCCTATGTTTTCAGCACACATGTGCAACTTGAGATCCATTTCATAGAGTAACAGCTGCTGGGACTCCTGCAGCAAGATATTAGATGTCACGGCTGTCACAGAGTTCTACTGGAACTCTTGGGTGTGCGAAAATACACCACACTGCCTTGCTAATGCTGTAATGAAATGTCTATCACTGTAGCTTTCTGCAGAATATCAAAACTCAGGATCTAAAATTTCTTCAAATATTAGTAAAATAATTATTAATATTAATCGGGTAAAACTAAAAGGAGCATGGGCCTTGACATCAGAAAGAACAATCTTGAAAATTCAGTCCCCCACTTGGAGACCTGGGAGGTTGTCTCAGTCCCTGCTTCTACACTACAGATGACAGAACTAAAGGTGGACCCAGAATGTGTTTCTCTGCTTTCATGAGAAACTGCATGTACCAATATGTAATGGGCTTCCTGAGGGATAGTTTGCATGCACAGTGCAAAAATTTAGAGAGAGAGATCTAAGATATAGCCAAGGAGACTCAGAAACTAAAGAGTGAAGGGACAGAAGGCTGGAACTCTAATACTTGAACCACTCGCCTGAGCATGTGTTTTACAAATGAATGGTAAGGCCGGTGAAATCTACAATGGGAAGTCCAGAAACAACTTCCTCATGTGTTTCCACTGTTCAGCAACCTTGGCAATGAGCACATCAGACTGTCACGAAGGCATCAGTCATCCAGCCAACCTTTCTCTGTGTCCTTGGCTGCTAAGCAACCTTCCAATGGTGATCTGGGTTCTGTGTGGACTGTCCTAAAGATATGTGGTCTGGGGGCACCTGGGTGGTACAGCAGGTTAAGCATCCAACTCTTGGTTTATGCTCAGGTCAGAAACCTCTGGGTCATGAGCTTGGGTCCCACATCAGGCTCTTCCCTCGGTGCAGAGCCTGCTTGATATTCTCTTTCCCTCTGCCCCTCTTGCTTGTGCCCTCTAATCACGAAACAAATCTTTAAAAAAAATAAATTTTAAAAAAATGGTCTGCTTGGCAGATAGAATTCTTATGGTAAATTAATAAACTGGAATTCCAAATATTAAGACATTAAGACGTGTCTTTTTATTCTCTAGTCAAAAGAAGAAAATTCAAGTGTTGGCAATAGTGTGAAGACACTAGCAGTAAGAATAAAAAACTTAAAATATGCATATTCTTTGACCTAGTAATTCCCATGTTGAAGTATTTATCCTATGAAAATAATTGGAAAAGTGGGCAAAGATGAACATACAAGCATGCTGAATTTAGTATTTTTTAAAGTATTTTAATTAAAATTATATATATTCTAAAAATATATGGTCTAGTTTTAATATGTTGTTTGTAAAATAACTGACAGTTGAGCCACATAATAGAACGGGATACCATGGTCCAGACTAGGTGATGGCACTGTGCACGTGTACGCGTGCACGCGCGCGCGCACACACACAAACATGTACACACACTCACCAACCTCAGTGGATCAGAACAACAAAGATTTATTGATCTCCTGTGCAAAGTCCACTGCAGGTCCAGGGCAGTCAAGCTCCAGGAGTTCTCTATCAACATGCACTTCTGTCACCCCTGTGGGAAACCCGTGGAGGTTAAGCCTCTCCCCAGCCATTAAACGCTTCTGCCCGCACTTCACTGGCTAAAGCAAGTCACGTGGTCTCAATGACCCTCAAAGCCCGCAGCACAGGTCCTGCTGCACAGCGCTCGCATCCACAACTGTGAATGCCCCCGTGGAGCTCTATTTGTTGATATGGGCAAAGGATCCATAGTACCTCAGCGGGGGTAAAAGTACGGCCCCTTAACACTGTATCCGTGCCTTGTTATATATGTCTGCATGATTTAACGAAAACACTGAAAGACTTACAGCCCAGGCTTGACAGTGTTTTCTCTGGGGGGCTAGGACAGAGGGCTTAAAGCCCATCTTTTTAACACTTTTTGGTATTATCTTTTTATTATATATTATTTTATTACATATTATTTATTAAATAAAGCTTTATGTCTTTGAAGAAACACAGTAAACTGCCATGCTGGTTTCTAAGAAACCAACTCCCTATCAGTGAAACAGAGGAACCAGCTCTCCTGGGTGGGAAGCACCCCGTGTTTATTCACAAGACTGAGCTGCTTGCTGATAGCTGATAGGTGCATGTACCTGGGGGAGCTTAGACACCCAGGGCTTCACAAACTGCGAGAGAGATAATAATACCTAACTCCGAACCCTTACAGGAAACACTCATGACAAGCTAGCATGTGAAAGCAGGTATTATGGAGAAGGCAAGTGCTTTGAAGTCAGACCCACAGACAGGATCTTCTTAGCTTTTCATCTGTAAAACAGGAACAGTAACGCCCCTGAAGTGTCTCCAGGATGGAACAGCAGAATGCAGGCAGAGCACCAGCATACTGTGCTAAATACAGGCTGGCTAGTATTACTGCCCTGGGTCCGTATCAAACATAACAAAGGCTAAATTAAACAAGAGAGTAACAAGCAAGGAATATTTTATTGTGTATGTATATTCTCAAAAAAAAAAAAAAAGAAACCCACAAAAACAGAACCCACAAACAGGAGCAAAGAACAAAGTTTTCTAACTCTCTGGGATTCACTGGGGTACCATATCTTATAGAAACATAGCTAGTACAAGACAAAATGTACTAACTGACACTGCCCTCTGCCTCCCCAGTCAAAAAGGCTATAGAGTAAAACACTTTAAATTGTATTCTAATATAAACTCGTTGCACAAGGAGTTACTGCATAGTAAACTGCAGAAAATAGAGTAGGCATTCAATAATCTGCTCACAATTAACAATTAAGCAATAGACACTTGAGTAAATAGAGCATGTATTACTTATTTGTTAAACCTCAGGTTTATAATGAGCAGACGGTTTATCATTAATAACTGGTTAAGCGGTTCCTTACATTTTAGAAGACACCAGATCCAGTAATGGAAGTAGGAAGTAACTAAATGAGATCCAATTCAGAAAGTTATTTCCTTGGGTCTGGGTCACCATGGAATTTATAACATATTTAGGCCAGTTTCAACAGTTTAAAAATGTAGGTACTAGTAAACTGAATTCTTTAGGGGAGAACCAAGTGATGTGTTCTAGAGAGCTATATTTTGTTCATATCCTCCAGGCAGCAGGGCAGAAAGTAGGACATTGTAAACAGAGATTTACAGTATAATGAATAATCTGTTTCCAGCTAATGCCATTGGGGTGTTTCTGTCATTTGTTCTAAAAAAAGGGGGGGGGGACAATTTGAGAACACGTCTCAAATGAAGAACTGACATTTGCTTATCACAGACATACTAGATCTAAAACATAAGGATCTTCTCTAACATTCTGTACTTCCTAATCCCTAGTTGCAGGAATTAGCGTATTCAGGAATGGAAAAACCATGAACTGTTACTTGAAGAGCTATTTTAAATGACCCGTTTAAGAGTAACGCAGTCAAAATAAGGCAGTAACTAGAAACCTAGTTGGATCTTCCTTCTGTGTCCGGTCAGCAGAACTGTGAAAATAATTTTTGCTCACCTCTATAAAAAATATTATCCATTTGCTCCCTAGTGTGCAGTAGAGACAAGACAAGCCTGCTATATGTGTCCTTAAAATAAAAAGTGCTAATAGGCTCTGGTGGAGAGAAAAGTTAACTGAAACATTCTTTCCTCTTGCCGATACCCCTCTCTAATTCTCCCTTACATAATGCCTTTCCTCTTTGATTTACATTAGTTTAACCCCTTAGGAGGTGCTCTCACAATCTTATATTCTCTATAGAACACTGCGTTTTTCATTCAGTTTTTAAAATAAAAGAAGGTTGAAAGCTACAGCATGATATTGTGCTCAGTCTACCACAGACATTATAAAATCACATTTTACAGAAGTTGAAGGCAAACAAAAACCACAGTTCGGTACTCGTCAAAATGGCAAGAAACAGATCATATCCTATTTTCCTTTCAGGACTTCACGAAATCCCCAGGATAGCACCTTTGTATGAGCTGGACCATTAACTGAACAAGAGCTAACATTCAAAACTGCCCTGTAAGAGTCCATCCCTCCAGTTTCCTTCTGTCTTAGTATCATACATTTTGCAAAGAGCTCACAAAAAGTTTAAAAAAAGGAAACACCTTTTTCAGGTAATAGAACACAAAAATCATACGGAGCAACAAAACCCTTCAGTCTTATTTGTGAAAGCAAGTCAATTTTTAATGCAGATTATTCTAAATATGAGGTACCTGATCTCCTTTCCCTATTATTTGTGTCACTTGGCCAGTAAGACATCTTAATTACCTGTCTTAAATATTACAGTCCCTCTCAGTTGTTAAAAAAAAGATTTAATCCCTTCCTCATATCACAGAGAACCACCATGCTGTCTTCATATGATCCCAACACAGTGACACAGTAGTGAGTTTTTAATCAATATCCACTAGTAAGACCAACAAAAATACTGTTGCTATCTACTTTAAAATTTCTTTAAGAAAAGTAGGCCTTTCTCCACTCACTTGCATAGACCTAAAGTAATAGGTATGTGTACTATTGTTAAAAACAATCAAAGAAATAAATATTGGGATGTTAAAAGACAGGCTCTCCCTTTCCCCATCTTTTCCCCATCCTGATACTAAGTGGCCAAAAACTTCTAAAATGCCATTTGATACAAGAGAATTCACTAGTTGCTATGAAAGCAATTTATAAGTTAGGAGTTACTGTGCAGGACCTGGGTAACAATTCCTGCTCTGGGTTACTAATTCCCTTCTATGAGATGCTGATAATATTCCTTACAACAAAAAGTCAACACAGTTTAAAAAGCTTTGGAGTTCTTTTCCGAGGTGTATTATTATTAAACTGCCACAGTATCACAGGGGCCCATCTTGGGACTACAAATAGGATGTGTCTTTTTAGGAGGACTGGGCTGTCCCATGGAGCGGACTGATCATCTCCCTTCATCATCATGCTGCTGGCGGGGTTGTTTTTCCATTTTCCACACGTCGTTACTGACACCAGTGAGTATCAGGCAGCTCGTGTGTCTCCCACATTAACAGCACCATTAAAAACGTTTTGTCCTCAGGGCACATTTGGGGGAAAGGGAAGGATATGGGCTGCCTAGGTTAATACAGAAATTGTACAGCTCACTTGGTAACAACTGGGAAGGTTGGCCCCTGGCACATCGGCTGGCTGGGACGAGGAAACAGTGCTCCCGACACTGAGTGCAGGTAAGGGCGCCACCTGGCCAGAACAGAGATCTTTAAGAAGAATCACTACGTGTAGAGAATATTCACATACTGCCAGTGAGGAAGGACAGATCTCTGGGTTCTTGGGGTCCTCCTGCACCCCTCAGGAGGGAGACAGCAAGTCCTCCTCCCCTAATCCCTGCTCTAACAACAGAGCCACAGGAGTCCGTGGAGGGCCGGCAAGTCTTAGGGGAAGAGTGTTTGCACTTGGAACTGCTTTAACGCTTTTGTTCAATGGTTTTTCCTCTAAAACTCTCATTTGCCGAATGACTCCTTCAGCACACGTGAGCTCACTGCTCATGAGGAGGTCCCACTGAAGTCATTCCTTTCCTCAGGGAACCACTACCGATGAACGTTTTTTCCATATTCGTCCCTACAGGTAGTTCCGCAAAGGCCCCCAAACACACCTTACATTTTTTTCTCTTTAAAAATGTTGCTTTGTTTTTTAGTGGCTACTATCCATTCACGGGACCGTGACCACGGAGCCACGGGGAAGGGCTGTGTTGGTGAAGGGTGCCTCGGGGAAGGTGCAGACCTTGACCAGCTCCTGGATCAACGTGGAGCAAACCCAGTTGCCAGACTGCAGCCCACCACGGGCGTCATGTCCCATATCTGCAAGAGAAAGAACATGCTAGAAAAGGCAGCGCTCGTCACAGGGCCCAGAAGCAGAGCTCACACCAAACAGGTGTTAACCTGGAAAGGGGGATAAAGAAGTCATTCTGTCATTCTTTCACTACAAAACCTTCTCAAGATCTATAGACGAAACCCCTCAGTACACTAAAATTTGAAAAAAGCTTGTGTTATCCTGAGATCTGAAAATGACCTAAGAATGATGTTTTACTATAAATCTTAATTTCATTTTTAATAAAAAGCCCACTGGGAAAAGCCCCTATTTAAAAAAAGAGATTATGAAATAAAGTGTGTCATGGTTTCACAACTCCAGAGTGGTACTCAGTATGAAACACGTGCTTTTAGTTCCTGTGTTAGTGACCTGAGGGATCTAGTGAAAGAACATCTGGTCATTTCCTACAACTAGGAAACCTGTCTGGGCCACGAGGAACACCAGCCAGGGAAGGATGACCAGGCAGAGGGGCTGGCTAAGCCCTGAATGACTGGGGAGGCAGGACCTTTAGGCAGAGAGTGACCCAGGGGTGCCAGGCCCCAGCAGCTACTCTGAGAGGTGGAGGTCGTGCCAGAATCCACCCCACCCCCAAAGGAGGGGCCACCGCAAGCAGGACACTCGCAAACATGCAGTTTGTTACTCAGGCTGCACAGCTGCTCATGAAAAGGGAACGCAAGCCCACTGACAAGAGTGAAACCAGGCCAGCAGCTGTCTGTCCACAGCACAGCCACAGAGCACTCCACACACAGACACTCCTTGGGACACTTGAGCAGGCTACCTTTACGACGCGGTCGGTCCCACAGGTCACCATCAGTCCTCGAGCAACGTCCATGGACATGTGGGAAATGTTGTGTTTTCCTTCATGAAAGGTTGCTAGAGAAGTCCGACTAATAAAGAGAAAAGAGAAAAGAGACCGCTGAAAGCTCACCTGTTTCCAGAGCTAAGGGAAGAGGTTTTTTTCGCAATGTAACAACGATAGTGTTAAAATTTATTCCTAAAAATGTGGCTATAGTTTGGAAAACTGTTTATAATTAGAGGACAGAAGGCAGGATAAGCTGAAGATTATTTTATATAAGGTCTGACAAAACTCTCCAAATAACTGATTTTATTTTTTTAGTGGAAAGCCTAGTATACTCTTAGACATAGAACAAGGGCCTTAACTGTGCAGAGGAACTGCACGGCAGGAGATGCTACTCCACGGACAAGACCCTCATGGGGAGGCGGCAGGCCCCTGAAGCCTCTGGGTCCTCCAGGAGCAGCTCAGGGCACCGGCTCTCACTCTGCTCCTGCACCCAAACCCCGGCCTCGTCACAAGTGCCATGGACTGAAACCAGTGATGCCGACTAGCCTTTCCACTTGGGCCTCATCCAAGGTCTGCCAGTGTAGCACATTCTAAGATGATTCAAAGGGAAGGCAAAGGAAATGAAATTCCCAGGCCCATGTGAGCCAGGGTTGGGACACTGGAGGGACAGCAACCTCTGCCACCGCACTGGCACTGGTGTGTGCTGGCCTTGACCCTGAGGGGGCTCGGGGATGCCCCACCACTCAGCAGCCCCACTGGTCTGAGCAACACCATGCCCCACAGTGTTTGGGAGAAACTCGTCTAAGGTCATACAGGGAGGACAGAACGCCCTCCCCAGGAACATTTAGAGAGCTGGGGAGAGACGAACACGGGGCGTCATTTCTCAGTCTTCCCCCTGCAGGCACCCAGTAAGACAAAGACCCACAAACACTCACTCCTCGTCTTTGATGGAGTCGTAGCAGGAGTCGCACACCCGGACCTGGAACTCGAAGCCCATGACAGGGTAGCTGGAGCGCTTGCTGCTGCACTTCCCACACACAGCCTGCCCACATTTCCGGCAGTGATGCTTCAGGACCACCAGAGGGAGGAAAAGGAAGAGTTAAACTTTTGCTCCTGTTCCCCTTCAGGGCAGGAGGGTGGGAGTAGGGAAGATTGGCCCTGAAGTATAATTACCCTATTCAAGGTACCATTAACACGGTGGCTCAAAGTGTCAACATTTGTCAAGGAATTCCAAAGATCCTTATTTTATTGGTCAAATACTGCTTTTTATTCATTCATATTATCTGCCTAGAGGTCCACAAACAACATTATTAAAACCAACTTCAAGTTCATTTAGGAGCTCAAATGACTAGAGGTTTCAGGAAAAATAAAATCTATTCCTATGTCAGAGAAAAGTTTTCAAATAAAGTAATATGACCTCATTAAGAAATAAATATTCGGGGCGCCTGGGTGGCTCAGTGGGTTAAAGTCTCTGCCTTCGGCTCAGGTCCTGATCCCAGGGTCCTGGGATGGAGCCCCGCATCTGGCTCTCTGCTCGGCAGGGAGCCTGCTTCCTCCTCTCTCTCTGCCTGCTTCCCTACCTGCTTGTGATCTCTGTGTGTCAAATAAATAAATAAAATCTTAAAAAAAAAAAAAGAAAGAAATATTCATAATCATATGTTTTACCATCTCTTCTAATCCTTCAAACTGTGATTCTGGAAATAAGCTTCAAGAACATTCAAAACAGTCCAGTTATTAATTTTGTCATATTCTTTTACCACTAAAAGTTTAGTAACCCATACCTTTCCTCTCTCTTCTAGTAGTTAATTCCTAAGATGGAAATTTCCTATAGAGGTAAGTATTATCTCGCCCATCAATTACAACGCACTAGTTACCAGCAGACATGCATTGCGGGAAGCAGGCTAACCACGGAACTCAGAACTCGGGTTCCATTTCTGAGCATCAGAATGTTATAGGAACGATAAGATGCTACACTGCCTGCCAGTCTCACAGCAGACCTTGTGGGGAGTAGCTTTGTAAGTGACACTGAAGAAAGTTTATTAACACACACAAACTTTAGGCCAATCCCTCACAGAGGTGCAAAGAAATAAAATCAACATTCTTCATTACTTACCTGCATCAATTCATAATGAATTCATATTCAATCTGAGTGGACTACCTTCAA
This sequence comes from Taxidea taxus jeffersonii, assembly GCA_003697995.1. NCBI lineage: Eukaryota > Metazoa > Chordata > Mammalia > Carnivora > Mustelidae > Taxidea > Taxidea taxus. Next base: position 32,292 of record ML111438.1, on the reverse strand, counting down.
GGTTGCTGTAGAAATAGGTTTTTTGTAGAACTTTAGAATTACATGAATACCTAGTGATAAGGACGTCTTTGAAATCTACAGGCTATTTGGGACATGTTCCTCTTATCAAAAACAAAAAAAAAGAGAGTACCAGAAACATGCTTAATAAAAATGTTCCAGGTACACCAGCCATACTTATATGGAACAATCTGTGAATAATTTAAAATTCTTAGTGTCACAGTACTCCAGTGAGGGCCAAATTGTTACATTTTTGACAAACAGTGAAAGCATAAGGTTTATAATCATATGACCTGCTTCATTCTCATTCTGAGCATGGTTAGCACAGAACACTGACTTGAACAAGCCATACTCCTAGACTGAAGGATCTTTCATGTATTTGCAAATAGGCTCTCAGTGTTTTCCATGTATCCATGCTTTTCCAACACTGGACAAGTGATGGAACACTTAGGTAATTATCTCGCTGCCCCAGCAGAGGCCCCACTCGTGGTCTGTTACACAGAGATGGTGATCTCAAAAATGCAGGAGTTCACAGCACTTAGAGGAAAAAGTATGATTCCAAACAAAATGACAAATTAATACCACAAAGAAACAAGATACATGATTAATCCAATGAGAGCTCAACATCGGCTACTCACCTGTCTCAACCCCAGTGTCTTTGTGTCCCACATCTGCTTTATATTCCAGAAAAAGGGCTGCTCACATTTCTGGCAAGAATCACTCTCTAACCACTGAGGAGCCTGGGGGAGAAGAAATTCAAAGCCATCACTGGAACACCTCGTTTACTAGGATTTCTCAGGGTTAATACCACAGTTTCAGACCTTGCTGGGTTGTTAGCATTTTTTTAAAAAAATTCCTCATTTTAGCTTTTGCCATATTCAATATTATGTATTTTCCATAATCTCTACCATTTTAGCAGTGTTAACAAGATTGTTCCATTTTTAATGTATAGCTAGGAAGGAATAATTCAGTTTTCACTGTGAACTCCTAAGGGTTGTCTTCATGTATTTCTTTTCTGTGCCAGATATTGTTTAATATCTATGTCCAGTTGAGTGAAAGCCCATTTCTTACAGAATCTAGTCAACTACCACTTGGGAAGTCTTGTGAGGTCACAGGGTGGCCAACAGGAGCGTTCTTCCAGGTGTGTCTCATGTCAGACAGATTTGCCACCCCCCACCCCCTGCCCCCAGCTCCTGGGAGCTTCTGTGTCTCACACCACCCTCAGACCTCTGCTCCAGCACTGGCCTCTCTGTGCTATCATCCTTTATGCCCACTTCCTTTCTGCCACTAACCTGTTATTCACTGGGCTCGCCCATCTTTGTGTAGGGATAGCCTGTCACAGACTAGGCTCTTGATGAATTTTTGTTGAAACAGGATGACTCAGCGTTACTTTAACAAGAACTTAGAAAATGTTTCTCTAAACAAACCATTACAAATTATACCGGATTAGGGGCACCTGGATGGCTCAGTCAGTTAAGCATCTGCTTTGGGCTCAGGTGGGATCCAGCCCCACGTCATTCAGTGGGGAGCCTGCTTCTCCTTCTGCCCCTCCCCCACTCCTGCTTTCTCTCTCTCCCTCAAATAAATAAAATCTTTAAAAAAAAAAACAAATTTGTACCCTACTACAAGATGAAACCATTCAAAGTTATTATTCAACCTCAATCACTTATTCTATATGTGCACAAATAGAAAACATGCATTCCTATCAATTAAACCAAAGACTATGACAAAATAATCCTTTTTTGATCCTGAAATTGGGACACATAAGAAAAATATCCTTGGTAAGAGGAGACAATGCTGGGAGAGCGCAGACACCGCATCGCACCGACCCTTCTAACACAGGCAGGAGAGACAGAGGGCTTTCAACACTCAAACCCGGACTTCTGGGGGCTTCAAGGACCGGTGCCCTTACTTCCTTATTTTGCTTCCTATTGCATCAGAACTTTTGGCTTTCCTACTTCTTATTTTAGCGATGTCACCAGAAATATTTCTACACATGACAGCCATGACAAAGGTGTTTCTTGGTGGGGGCAGGGGGAGCACTCACAAATCACAGGCAATGTGCTGAGAAGAGAGGTCCCTTTAAACAATGGAGATGTGCTGGAAAGACGGGAGGACGGACAGAGCAACAGGGACGGGCACCGCCGTGAGGAAGAGCACCGTCTGGCTGCAGAACCACCTCTGCTTCTGTGGTCCATGGAACATGGAAGGAGGTCTGGGACAGTGCTTGAGCACCCCATCCCCCACGGTGGGCCCTGCCGCCAGCGGCACAGGGGAGGGGACGCAGGAGCCAGGGCCTGGTCTCATGGCTGGGACCCCCACCGGCCGGATGCCCACAGGACCACACACACATGGGACAGAGCACCAGACGGGCTCAGGGCGGCAGGAACCAAGCAGGAGGAGCCCTGGGTGAGGGTGTGAGGAAGGCGTGAGTGAACCCGGGGGAAGTGCTGGCATGGGGCCGGTATGCAAAGTGTCACGCACGTGCGGGCTGTGTGCTGAGATCGCCTGTGCCTTATTTCACCCGATTTTCCACACAACCGCAGGGCACACAGGACAACACCGTCCTCACTGTGCTGCAGACGAACCGGGGCGCTGACCCCAGGAGACGCAGTGGAGTGGCAGCAGCCTGAGCCCCGGTGCCTGTTGGCCACACTCTACAGAGCAGCCGCACGTGGGCCTCTGGGGCGGGACACGTGAGGTCTCCACACGTGGCTCTGGGGTGGGACGGCCAACAGAACCGGGTCCCTGCCCTCAGGAGCGTCGTTCTGTTTAGGGGTTTAGGAAAGAATATTACTTCGCTGAGCTGCAGGAGAGAGGGGCTCGAAGGAAGAAGGGTAAGCTTGAAGTAATCTGAGGTAACAAACCAAAAACATCAGAAAGAAACAGGCTTCCTGGAACAGTGTACTGTAAGAAATACCCATCACTGCTATGCTCTAGGCTGTCAGGAAGTAGCCTGTTATGTGCTTTCTCCCTGCAGAGGAAAAACTTTCTTTTCCTAAGAGCAAAAGAGAACTGTAATCAGGAATTCTGCTCCATGTGCCTCATCTGCTCAAAGATGACACAGCAAGAACAGCCCCTGCACCGCCATTACCAGCTGGGCAAGAACGCACACTGTACTAACGTATACCACACACACTAATGCGTGCCATTACACACCCTGGGATCTACTAGTTTTTTTGGTTTTGTTTTTTAAAGATTTTATTTATTTATTTGACAGCAAGAGAGATCACAAGTAGGCAGAGAGAGGGGGGAAACAGGCTCCCTGCTGAGCAGAGAGTCCTATGTGGGGCTCGATCCCAGGACCCTGAGATCATGACCTTAGCCGAAGGCAGAGGCTTAACCCACTGAGCCACCCAAGTGCCCCTGGGATCTACTAGTTTAAAAATTCTCTCTTCAAGAGGATCCATTCTATTGATTACTTGCTCATTTATATTTCATGCCTACCTCCAAAAAAGAGCCCCTCTAATTATGATCTAGCAGGGAAACAACTGCCCCCATCGGTATCTCCAGGTGACTCAGAAAGAAATTCCAAGCAAGCAGTGTGGGGCTAGAGAATCTGGGACTTCTCTATGCCTTTGCCTAAGGAAGTCCTACAAATTGTACAAACCCTAACTCAACTCAGGGCCAGAACCTTATAGATCATAGGCTGTTTCCCTTTGCACTATACTCAGCTGGTTTAAAAAAAATAATAAAACTACTAAAAATAGTCCATTTTTTAAAAGATTTATTGATTTACTTTAGAGACAGATATAGTGCATGGGGGTGGGGCAGAGGGAGAGGGAGAGAAAATCTCAAGCAGATTCCATACTAACATGGACCCCAATGTGGGGCTTGATCTCAGAACCCTGAGATCATGACCTGAGCTGAAACCCAGGTGCCCCAATAATGCATCTTTTTGACATAATTTGCTTATCCACCAACACTGTCAACTACTGGAAGAGAAGCTAGTCAAGCGCGATGTGATCCAGGGTAATCTTCCACAAACAATTAAAGAGAGAACCACCTACACAGGAAGTGGCCTGAGTGATGGCGCTGTATTTTCTTTCCCTAGACATACAGATAAACTCCATAATCGTGTAATCTTGAAGGGGAGGGGGTGGAATCTTGCTTTTATTTTGTCATTCTTTCCTAAAAGAATTTACCAAGGATAAGAACAGTGGATTGAAATCCAAGTGGGTAAGCCCTTAGGGGAACCACCAGCAGCATTGGCCCCAGGGGTCGCCTTCTCATGTGAACCAGGGAACACAGCCTCCAGTTAGCTGTGTTCTCAACAACAAAACAAAGAGACCAAGAGCCCAGGAAACTGAAGAGTATACTAGCTGTTCCCAACACCTGAATCTAGCAGCTATTTTAAAACACAGTTAAAATAAATCTTTGTAAGGAAAGTGTCCATAATTAATATTAAGCCAATGTTATATGTATTTAATGAATTACCTTAAGCCTTACCAAAATATCTTGCCGCACACAGGTAATCAAGATTTCCTCCACTTAACTCATCTCACGAGGTTACTAGAAAAGCTAGTGATCACTTCTTCTCCAAATATGGACTTCATTTTATTATTTATATATAGGTTAGTCTATTTCCTTCATGAGATTACAAGCCTACAAAAAGCAGGCAAGAATTGGCGTAATGAGCATGGTAGCCATAAAGCCTGAAAATGAGTAATGTCACCTTGATTATGATTTCTGTGGTATGCCTAAGATGCAGATTTATTTGGTGAAAACGAGACTCCCAAGTAATCAGGAGGCCCCACAAAGCACCCACCCCCAGAGTCTGCTTCGAGGGGCACACCTGGCCTCTGCAGCACCCCGGTGATGTCACACAGCCTGTGTATAGGGCCATGCAGTGTTGTAACCCTCTAAGAGGCAGATGCACCTGCCTCCAGACCTGTGAGCCACCCTGTCGGGGCTCAGAAGATGTCTGAAGTTCAACTGTAAGCCCTCAGTCCCTCAGACTCTAAAATCTCTTCTGAGTCAACAAAGAGGCAACTCTTCTGCTATTTACACCACAGGCTGGAAAAGACAGATAATATCCATGCTGGCAGACATGAGAATGGAAATCCTGCCTGGAAGTCAGCTGACAACATCTATAAAAAGTCTTAAGACATCTCCTTGTCCCAGAAGGTCGATTTTCAGAAATCTGTCTGAAATAAATGAACAATCATACAATGACAAGGTCAAGAATGTTCACTGCAGCATTATGTAAAATAGTAAAAATGACCAAGTTGCCCACGGACAAGAGAACAGACTGGTGGCTGCTAGAGGAGAAGTAGGGAGGTGGGGGAAAGGAGTGAAGGGGGTCAAGAGGTGACCCAAGAATCTGGGGGTCTCCTAAGGGCCTACCCACTTGGATTTCAATCCCCTACTCTTACCCTTGATAAATTCTTTTAGAAAAAAAAGTTGCAAACTAAAAGCAAGATTCCCACCTTCAAGATTATACGATTATGGAGTATATGTTCTTCAATACAAGAAATTAAAGTTTTGAAACGATGGGTGGTGCTGGATGCTAACTGGGCTCACTGTGGGGATCATGGTCCAATACATATGAATGCTGAATTGCTATTTTCATATCTGAAGTTCATATAAAGATATATGTCAATTATTTCTCAATTTAAAAGATGGCAAGGTTGTTTAGACAATCAGTGAATCTGTCTCAAGAACTAGAAGAGGCTTTGGAAGTTGTGTCATTGAAGGATTCTACTTGAAGGAGGGTAGAACTGACACTCAAAGAGACAATGACACTCCTCTGAACAAGGTCTCACAACTAGTTAGTGGCCCCAGCAAATGAGAACACAGGTCTCCTGAAAAGAACACTATGTCAATATGTGCTCGGTGGAAAATAAAGCAGAGGACAGAGATATTCTTTCCCAGGAACACATGAGGCTCCTGGCAAGGTCCCGGGCACTAGTCACAGCAGGCCTCCCAGAGTATCAGGTAACAGGGATGCCGTTGGGCCGCCACAGTGCTTCCCGAGGGTTGCACGAAGTGCGTGCCCCAGGCGACACGGGGAACTGTCTCCAGCGTGTTCTCAGTGCACGTCTTCAGACTGAAAACAGCCCACATCCTCAATCTGTGGGCAATGCCTGTCACTGTGGAAACTCTCACGTGGGGAGAGGACATGGGACAAACTGACATGCACGACCTTGTCAGATAATAACCAGTAAATACAAGGGAGAGGGGCTGGGGCTGTCTGTGACCTGGTCAGCATCGAGAGCCAGCAGGGTGGGAAGCCAAGAAGCCAGGTCCTCGGGGACCTTTCCACATCAGCCTCACCTGCTCATTCTCTTACCTCTTCTCTGCTAACGTCCATGTTCCACACTGCAATCCCACCATCCGAGGAACAGGAGACCAGCTGTCTTGTAAGCTGAAGGTAACACAGCGACTGCACTCTGTCACTGTAAACAACACGCATCAGTCACTTGTCTCAATGTGGAGAAACACAGACACTGTCTTCACTTAGGCTCCAATCTCTCCCCTGGCTGGAACCAGCCACTGGCATTTTATCACTGACAATTTGGTATCATTTCCTGGCTTCTAGTCTAAACTTGGATCAGCGTTCTATAACTTATTACACAGCATAGTCGCTTCTATGAAATAAACACTACTGTCAAGTCAGTCCCTCAGAATTGCAGGCCACAGATAGGATGATGGCTGCCATTTTCAGGACCAATCGCTGTGGTCCATTCCTTTTCAGGTATACAAGACTCACCTACCTGCTCATAACAAAGAACAAAGGAGGGGTGACTCCCTACTGAAACACAACCCGTAAGAATAGGTGATGAGACGCCAGAGACAACTGACACACACACTTGCCCGTGCGCTCACTCGTGCACACACACATGCTCACACAATGATGGCACGAAATCTGCCTCCTTCCCTTGTGCTTGTCAGACTCCTTTCTGGATCCCCTACAAAGCAATCTCCTGCCTTGCAGACTTATGTGAAGCATCTTTCCTGGGGCGTGTGAGGGGCTTGGTCAGTTAAGTGTCTGCCTTCGGCTCAGGTCATGAGCCCAGGGTCCTGGGATCAAGCCCCGCATCGGGCTCCCTACTCAGCAGGGAGTCTACTTCTCTCTTCCTCCGTCTCTCCTCCTGCTTGTGTGCGCTCTCTCAATCTCTCTCTAATAAATAAATAAAATCTTAAAAAAAAAAAAAGAATCTTTCCTTGGCTACTTTTCAACATGATTCTCCTTACGGTAAGTGGTAACAGGCTAACCAAAGGGGAGAAAAGGAAAGGCCAGTGTCCCTTCCCTCTCAAAACCAGAAGGCAAGAGCCTGGGTATTACACTGTCCTAGCTCAGGTGACTGCATCAAACGACACCGACATGTGACATTTCAAAATAAAAGAACAAATTGGGCATCCAGTTCGAGACAGGCTCAGCATGGCATTCCACGCCATCTTCCACAGTCAAAGTCTCACCTGAACCTCCTCTTTTTTTTTTTTTTTAATTTTATTTATTTATTTGACAGACAGAAATCACAAGTAGGCAGAGAGGCAGGCACAGAGATAGGGAGAGGCAGGCTCCCTGCCGAGCAGAGAGCCCGATGCGGGGCTTGATCCCAGGACCCTGGGATCAGGACCTGAGCCGAAGGCAGAGGCTTTAACCCACTGAGCCACCCAGGCGCCCCTCACCTGAACCTCCTTAATAGCAACCCCCCCCCACCCCCAGCAGGTATTTCAACAGGGTGACTCCTCGGGAGAGGCAGGTGGCAAGTGCTCTTTGGACTAAGAAGGAAGAAGACCTTGGGCTCTATTTTTGCTCTACAACGTCAGACACTCAGGACTCACAGAAGAGCAGTTAACAGGGACTGAGTGAGCCCCAGTAAATGGCTGTTTTAACAGATGGGGTTTGAGAAAGCAGTAGCAGACTACGAATGCTGCCCCCCCCGCCCCCGCAGACTCTGATTCTGTCCCCACCCCCACAGTCACGCACTGATGGCCTTGCAGCAAGAGCGTGCGACCTTTCCGTCCACCAATGTCCCACATGATGATGCTGTTGTCAGAGGCTCCTGAGAAGAGTAACCGCTGAATAGGGTCCCACCAGAGGCAGGCGATGCTTCCTACAGAGCAGAGAGAAGGCGAGGTTAGGTACAGCCTTCCACCTGCACAGCTGGACTGAACAAGGACCCGCTGAGCCCTGAAGTCAAAACGTCTCTTTGCTGTGTGAAAGGTTATTCAACGCTTTATCATGAGTCGCTGAGAAGACAGAGCACATCCATCCCCCAGAGTTGTAAGATAATGATCTTTGGTTGCACATCAAACTACTTTGGACACAAAGATGTTCAAAGAAATATTTTTCATTCTGTATCAAAAAAAATTACATAATAGTGATATATGAAAAAAAAAGCTAATGCTAATTAATGAGAAAAGACAGTGAAGATTACTGTGGTCAACTTGGGTAATCTAAAAATCTAGATTATTCCAGGTCTCCAACCTTGCAGGTGTTTTACTTTATGATGCATGTTTAAGAAAATTAAATTGAGGGCCTCAGAAAAAATAAAAAATGGTCTGTAGGTGTACCACACAATTATGACAAAGAATTTAGGTAAAAAAGTCCAAACTTCACAATTCACATTCTCTATTGGGTCAATTAATCAGATTCAATATCCTTGGGAAATCTTTCTTTTTACAGATTTCTCTCTTCATTATTCTACTGATTACCACCTGCCTTGAAAAAATTATTAATAAACTTAATAGAACAGAACCAGTCACATAAGTTAATAATATTTTTGGTGGTTATAGAGAAACTGATGAAGTTATATTCAAAAGCAAACCACAGTAACTAGTTTCTCCCAGAAACTTAATGTAAGTGAAAAGAGAAGTGTTCTGCAAAACTGGCTTCAGGGAACAATTATGCATAAATTTAAGCCTGTGCCCCATACACTTCAGCTAGAGGCCTTACAGCAGATAAACATGGGGCTTTGCTATAAACACTATGAAGCTGTTACCAGAACCCAGTCTGACCTTAGCAACACAGAGAATACTTGTGAGCCTGGGGATCATGAGACCATTAGTCATAAACACAAGCGGTTTCCTTAGGGGCTGTGCTTTCCTGCCCAAATACATTCTAACTTGCTGTTCTTCTCCTCTCTCCCCTTTGCTCAAGAAGGTCCCTGATCTGACACACTCGATTTCACCCAAATAGATTGGCTAAGAAGCTCAGAGTACATTTAACTTGTTATACTAAAAACACTGTTTTCAAAAATAAGTTCATCATTAATTCTTTGAACAAATCCCCAATTCTTCAATCTAAACCAAGCGGTGTCAAAACTTCTAATTTGTTACCACATACAGCCAAATGAGTTTTAAAACCCTTCCACAGAACCTGGCCACCTGCACTAGAAAATAGTAAAATTCCACCCCTCAGTGGAAAATTCTTTCCCCTCAGTCCCTAATTGAGCAGAGGCAGAACCAGCCAAGACATTTCTCCTAATTGTATTGTTCTATCAGGTCTTGTTCAGTATCCCAGAAACTGAACCTCCCCTCAAAAAAACCTTCTGAAGGTCTCACCACTTACAAGACATTTTCAAAGACCTTCTGAAAATAACTTAAAAAGGCAAACGAAATAGAAAGTATTATCCCCACGAGCAATCTGGAAAGGATTTTGATGACATGAAACCCAGCTCAACACCCTATCTTCACTTTGCTTTCAGCTTTCAAATCTAAATCCCACATCTGACCAATCAAACTGAAACTCACAGGTCAGAAGAGCTGATCATTCATGAAGCCGCAGGGCTGAGAACTGAGTCTGGATGCCCAAATTAGGTGAAAAACCTGTGGGTGATCACAAAGCCTACCTTCATGACCTTTGAGGGTCGTAATGACTGAACAGGAGTTCTGCTCCAGCTTCAGAAGGGTGATCTGTCCAGAATAATCGCCAACAAAAGCATACTGAGTATCAAAATCATATCTGTGGAGAAGTAGTTAAGGATATGTAACACAATCCATCTTAAAGTTATAAAACAGAAAGATGTGCATTTTAAAGACCGAAGCATAAAACTATGAGACAGGAAGTACCCAACTGAAATTCAGGCTCTATGCACATATTTAAGAAAACAAGCTTTCAAGCTGGAAATTTTCTTGGGAAAATTAACATTCGTTCATTCAACAAGAATACATGGAGTACCTACGACTATTGTAATCAATGCCCTAGGAATTAGGAATAAAAAAGGTTAAGGGGTGACAGAGAAGTGAGACATGAAAACAAGTAATTATAATCAAATTATAATAGAGTTTAAAAAAATAATAGCGAAAACAAAAAAGAATTGGAACAAAATAGCTTTTTATGAACTATCTCTGGAAATAATGTAAAACTGATAGCAAATATGACATGAACAAGCATCTTTCTTTGGCCTAGATGATATAGTTTTAAATGAAAAGCATGGTTTACTTTAAATTGCTGTGGAGAGTTTAATCATCCAAAAGGCAGCTATTTGGGGAAGTGGTAAATTTAAATTTTAAAAATACATGAACTATTGATAACAACTTACTTTCTAAGTCACTTAATGGCCATAGACCTTTATGGCCCATCTACAGCTTAAACACATCAGGATAACCACTGCTTTGATTCCAAAACACAGGTCAAAAGGGGCATCACAGGCTGGGCTATGACTCTGTGATTCTGTGCCATTTTCTATCAGTCCATATGAAAAGCCCAACACATAACAGAAACACTTAATTAGCAAATGAAATATCCGAGTATTTTTCCCTTATTTGATTCTGAAGTGTATCGTACTGCTTAAATGCCTATTTTAAGTATCTCATGCTATGCATTGATTTGTAGCAAACATTTTTTTTATAGAGGTTTTCAATGGAAAAAAAACAAAAAAAGAATTTACTACGCCAGACATCCAACTCTAAAAGAAACTACTGTGGGGTATCTGCCCCTTGACAGCCTTGATCTTGCTGTCACTAAGATACACAGCTACCACAAGTAGTCCCTAGCAAGGGCAAATTCTACATGAAACAAATTCCATACAGTGGTAGAAAACTGTGAAAGCAGCAATTTATTAACATTCTGGGGGATCCTGAGGCACTTCTGAGAATATGGAAAGGATTATGAACCCTCTCCACACATTCACACAAACTATGAAACTCCTGTAAGCCCATTTATGAACTCTAGGGTCACAAATCCTTACTATACTCTCTTTCAGGGTCTGCCAATAAGCAAATAAAAGATTGGTTCCTTTCTATCTTTATTCAACAAAAAAAGTCTTTTCTTTCACCTTGAAATGCAAAGGAATAAGGGGGTGGGGGGTTTAGGGGCATTAATGAGGTTTAGGTTTCCAAGATTTTGTATTAAGAATGGATAGTACCTCCCAATAAGAACAGTAATTCACCCAATTGTTATTTTTAATACACCAATTTTATACCAAAGAAAAGCGGATATGGGAAGTCTTGCATTTCAAGTGAAACACACAGGGGTCACTCAGTCTTTGGATCTCAACTGACAGGTTATAAGCGTACTCAAAGCCAACTGCTGAGCCGAGGAGGTGCTGGGCAGGAGGGGGTCCTGCCCTTGGAAGGATACTGCAAGCACGCAGCCCAGGAGGTGAAGAAATGCCTCCCCAGCATGTTGCCGCTGCGGGTGCACATCCAGCTGACACACTTGTCGTGGCCGGTGCTGATGACCCACTCGGCGGCCAGGCTGAAGATGATCGCCGACACCCGGTTCTGATGAGCTGCGGGGACAGAAAGGGAAGTCTGCGCCCTTCTCGAAGAAGAAACAGGACCTTCCGCATCAGAACTGAGCCCCCCCTTCTCCAGCTGTTCGGCCGGGAGACTCACAGTCTGAAGACTCACAGTCTGAACGGGGGTACCAGGGAAACGGTAGCGTTCAGGTAACTGCCCTACCCCACCTCACCACCACAGGCTTTCCATGGCCCAGCCGCCCTGTCTCCCCACCCGGTGGACAATCGTGAGGTGCAGGTTACTAAAGAGTGATGCTCAAGGGGGATTCCAATAACTCATCAAAGGCCAGACCTTTTTTTTTTTTTTCCCCTTTTCTGTACTCGAGAGCATTTTTACTTTGCTATTACTATCAATAAGGTCCATATGGAAGGAGGTAGTATTTTCTTAAAGGAGCAATGTGTTTTTATAGCCTATCACTTCAGTACTTTGACCTTTTAGAAAACATTGGCATTGTAAGGGCATAGATGGCTCAGTTGGTTAAGCGACTGACTCTTGGTCTTGGCTAAGGTCGTGATCTCAGGGTAGTGAGATGGAGCCCAGGTTGGGGAAGTGAGAGGTCTGCTTCTCTCCCTCGGCACGCCCCACCCCCCGGCCCCAAACCCTGCTCAGGCACTGCTCTAAAATAAATAAATCTTAAAAAAAGAAAAGAAAAAGAAAACACTAGAACTGTAAACAAGAGAACTTTGATTTTCTGAAGTTAAAAAAATAGTGTAAGCACTTTATTTCTGGAATAATTTCTACTTGTGTAACTTTTTATTATTTATAAAAACAAAGTACTTATAGAGTACTGTATCCAAAATAATAGCTGAGAGTGAGGAAGGTATTCTATTACCTAACTCCTGAAATGTTGCATTTCCAGTTGACTGTAAGCCACACTGGGACAGTGACCTGTCAGTCTACTTAATCTAGTATAGGACCTGGCATGCAGCAAGTGTTTAATAAATGCCCAGTCTGATGAATGAAGTCAGAGGCTAGACAGAGAAACTTCTGACCTTGCCCTCAGCTGTACAGGTTGTTTTGGAAGAATCAAGGGATACTTTCTTATAAATTAATTAGGAAATACTACAACTCTGTGGGTACAGGGGTAAAATCAGGAACAGACATTCATCAAACCTAACAAATGATCACCATTAAGTAAAGCTTAAATAATTAATAAATTGAGAACTATTTTGATTATCAAACTGTCAAAAAACATTTGTAAGAGCAATGATGAACAGACTGGATGAGCTAATACTCTCAATCACCACTCATGGGTCTGTAAAAGTTTACACTAATGCAGGGAGGAGTTTGCAAAATAAATCTAGAGCATTAAAACACTTTTTAATGTTCAACCCAGTTACTCCATTTTTAGGAATCTGTCTTAAATAGAAGCAACCAGGGTTACAGGATTAGAGTCAGAGTCAAGGACACGCACACACATATGTATGTATATATGAAATATACACTCAAAGATATATACACACACACAGACACACACATTGTCATATATGTTAGTGTGTGTTATCAAAATATGGAAGCAATACATAAGCTCAAAAATAGAAGAATGGTTATATTAAATCTGATAATGCACCCAATGGGCTAGCAAATTCAAATTTAAACACTGATAAGCAGGTAAAGGACAGTAAATAACCCTGAAGAGTTGACAGCATCCTCTATAACTGGGGGAAACACATTTACAAAGTTAATTGAAAACCCAATTCTGATCACAAGAGACAGAGCTCTCGTTTTGTGTCTATCTATACGCATGTGTATGCAGGTATATGTTTGTACTATAATTACCTGGGTAGGTCTTGATAAAGTTCATTTTATTAAAATCTTCAGAAACATGAAATTCCTAAAAGTAAACATATGCAGTAAGAACACAGTTATGGTTTTAAAAACAGGAACTTAACTTTCAAAACAAAGTAAAATCCAAGACTAGCTATCACCAGACTAGGGACTCAAGATCAGCTGTAACAGAAGAATATGGAATTGCTTCCTTCATCAGACTTGTCCTCAGGCCACGATCTCTGTTGGGGGCCAGACCGAAGGAAGGTGTTGCCAATCAGCATGGCGTTTTTGTTCAGTTCTTCCTCCACAAGTGCAGGCTTTGTGGTCCCGCTCCCTCTACTGCAAAGGAGGCATCTTGCTAATTCTGCCCTTTTGGCTACACTAAGTATTCCCAGGATGATACACATGAAGCAAGACTGCAAATATCCGTTAAGAGAGTTCTCAGCTGCAGTGAAAATAAAGCATTGGGAACCTCAGCAACATAAGGGGGAAATTATACACATGTCATAGAGAACACACACAAAAAAGGGAAATTCAGAGATTGTGAGTGGCTTGCTTCTTTTAATATTCTTGTACTTTTCGGGTGCCTGGGTGGCTCAGTTGGTTAAGCAACTGCCTTCGGCTCAGGTCACGATCCCGGAGTCCTGGGATCAAGTCCCACATCAGGCTCCCAGCTCCATGGGGAGTCTGCTTCTTCCTCTGACCTCCCCTCTCATGCTGTCTCACTCTGTCTCTCTCTCTCAAATAAATAAATAAAATCTTTAAAAAAAATATTCTTGTACTTTTCAAATATAAGTATTTGGAAATAAAGTATGTAATACTTTATAAGTAGGAAAAAATAAAAGTATATGCTTTTTAATGAAAAAATCAGCTTCAGCATAAAACCAAGAAGACAAAACTCTAAAGAAAAAACACTAAGAATTCTATTGATCAATGTTAACTGAAAAGTTCTTAAGGCGCTAAGAAACATGGGCATTAGGAATTGTTACACACACACACACACACACACAGGAATACTGATTCCTTGCTCCCCATCTTGATATTGCAAAGTACAAAAATGTATCAGTATATGTAAGTATGTGTGTATGTATGCATTAATATATATATAGTATATTGTGTGTATACATTTACATAGATATATACATACATGCACATTGGGGTCAGTATAAATGTATTATTATATAGATCATTGTACATATACTGATCTGTATTGGGTGGAAAATCGATAGATCAATTGTTAACAAATGATACACTGGGTTTGCACTGCCCCTTTGTGCTGAAGAGTTATGAGTTTTTATACGCCTCTTCTACAATCACAGAGTCTACCCTTGAACTGGGAGCCACAAAAAGCATCCCTAGAGAGACAAAGTGTGCAACCATTGGAGAAACTATTTGTGCTTTATGGTTTCTGGTTATATACGTGTCTGCACATCACCATGATATACCTATAAAATTTCCAGAAGGAGGAATACGCGAACACTGACATCTACTACTACTACGGTATTCATAGCAGTCCCCAGCTGATGGCAAAGACCTGGGAGAGCCCAACCCTGCAGCCCTCGCCATCTGCCTACTGCTGAGTGAACTGCTTGGGCAGAGAGCCCGTCCTTTCCACTGACTTTTTCCTTCCTGGCCCTTAAACACACACTCAAGGCTCCTTAGCCTTTAACTCTAGAAACAAAACAAGTAGAAACAACAAAACAACACTTTTAGCAGTTCTATGACTTTCCTCAGATCCTTCTCTAAAAATCAGCCCACACTGATGACCCACCATGGCACATGGCACGGAAAGGGCTTCCCTTGCTCAGCATTAGCTGCTAACTGCTGCTCCCAAGGTCATTTTCCAGGCCTGACCTCATCCTCTCCCCACTGCACCTGGCCCTGTGACTCAACCCTGCGTGAAACTCACTGCCTCTCCGGCTTCCATGGCCACAGTGTCCTGGCTGGCTCTCCTCCCACTTTGCCCATTCTGCTTCCATCTCTCCCATGGGCTCCTAGTCTCTGAATTTCCCTTAAATACTGATATTCCCAGGGAACATGACCTTGGCTCTCTGCTCTTTTCAGTCTACCTGCTCTCCCTAGTTGAGGCCAGTCACTGCTGTAGTTCCCACTGACACCTATGTCAGAGAACTCCCAACCCCTACACTCCAGACCAAACCCTAAGGTTTACATCCATGTACCCAACTATAGTACTCATCTCATCACTTTTCCCTCTATATCACATCTTTCCTGTCTTAGAACATAGCTGACCACTCACCACCACCACCCTTGCTAAAAATCTGGAAACCATCTTCACCCTATAAAATACTCATATCCAACTAGACATCAAGTCTGCCACCCAGATAGCTCTCAAAGCCAACACCTCTTCTTCAGCACTACCCCAGCATTTCAGTGTCACACTGGGGTCCTGAAACAGACTCTTAACTGGGACGCCTCAGTTTCAGCCTTGTCCCCGCAAACTCCACATACTGGCACATTCAGCTCAAAAAAACAGAAACCCGACCATTCTATCCTCCCCTGCTTAATGCTCTTCAATGTCTCCCCCTTGTGCAGTGATTCCCTAGTGCACCTGACCCTAAGGCTCACTTTTGAGAGAGGTCACTGAGAGGGCATGACCACCAGCTGACCCATGGGCTGGGCCCTGGCAGTCAACTGTCCGAGGTTCCTTACCCCTTTCCCGTCTTTGGTAATGTCCCACTGCCTTCCCCATTCCAGAGGCTGTCCCAAGCACAGAGACTTGATAGCGATGTGGTTTTGGGGCCACCGGGACGATATACAAGACTGAACCCAGCTCAGGCCTCTACATAAACTTTTAAGACTCTGGTGAGTGGGGACAGAGATTTACTCATCTTGCAGCCACTTAAGACAAGCCTTATATGTAAGCTCCCCTCCCTGCTCATTAAAACTGCCACCCAGCATTGTGGAGTGACCTGCCTCTTTCTTCAGTCTCACACAATTAGACCCATAAAAATATCTATCAATCTATAATAAACTGAATTTTTAACTATCTGGTCCTTCACCAGGGTTAGTATGAGAAGCACTGCCTTAAAGAGTTACAGGAATTGTTGGCTGGATGATAGTCACTGACCTTGTTCTCGTCCCCCTCCATTGTTACTTACACTTACACACACACACACACACACACACACACACACACACCAGCACCCACAGGCTCTCCATTGTGCCTGCCCTGCTTCCCCGTAGTTCAAGGACAGGGCTGCTGCAGACCATACATTCACTGTATGCAGGCTGAGGACCAAGCATTCTGAACTCTGTAACTTGATTAAAAATAAGTACAAATTAAAATCAATTCATTTTTCCGCCTAGTATCGATACTGAATTAAACATTTTGTTATGCCAAACAATCAGGCATTATTGTTCTTTATTTAAACTGTCCACAGGCATGAACACAGGGGGGGTCAGTATAACGAGAGCACTCTGCAAGCGACCTACCATTACGGCTCCGTTGTCCTGACCCACAAACACCCGTCTGCTGTCGTGGTGGTAGGCCAGAGCAGAGCAAGGAGCTGCCAGAAAGACAGAGACCGTGTCACGAGCAAAGCTAGGCATTCTGAGTCATTGTTCAAAATACATTACTATACAATTTACATTTAAAACAAGACAACAAGACTGTTTTAGAGAAAATAATGATGTAAATGGAATATGTTATTGAAGTTCTTTCTGTTGTTTTAGTTTAAAATACCGATTCAAAAAATCTTCTACATTATTTTTCTGACTTTGAGGGCAGTGAGGCAGCATGAAGCTTCATCTGGTTGAAGCTCCTAACCTGTAGGCCGCAGAGTGTGAGGGCCAGTGCTCAGAGCGAGGAACCTGTTACCCAAACTCAGCAGGCCAAGCTGGCCCCACGCCCCCTTCCCCATAACAGAGTGGCTACAGAGAGGCCGGAATCTGTGGAAAAGGGGTTCCCAGCACCAGAATTCCTATCCCACTGTACATGTGAGCAAGCGGGGCAAGCCACTTCGGGATTATGTGCTCTCTTCCAAGGGTCAAGAAAGGTTCCCTTTCCCGTGACATACACAACTGTGTAGGAAGTGACGTATACATGTGAGGTATACACATGTTCTTTGTCCACAGCAGTGTTAAGTGCCTGGGATAGCACCTGCTTCTTCCCACATCCACATCCCCTTCCAGGTTCTACCTGTCTTTCTTCCAGAAAGCTTGGGCCAGAGAATGAGTTTCAGAAAGGAGAAACTCTACAACATCTCCTTCTGCTCAAAATCAGAATTGAAGTGATCTAGAAAATGGAACATGTGGAAAAAGAAATATCTGGGTTCATTTCAGCCTAAAGAAGTTTAACTGACCATGGGAGAACCTCGAGGGAATACATACCGTGAAACAAACAAACTTGAGTTTACTTTAAGGTAAACTTCTGTTGTACTTACAAAAAAGTACAACAAAAAGTCTTATAAATGACATGACCACTTGAAAACAGGTTAAAGTTTTCTCTCTATAAAGGGCTGACATTTTCTACTGAAGGATGAAGGTAACCTACAACGCCTGAATGCACCTGAATGCAAAGACATGGCGAGCTGCATGATCGGATTACGGGAAGAGACTTTTTGCAGGTTCATTCAGAGAACTACCCCACTGGGAGGCAGGAGCTACAGCTGTCTGCACACGAAATGATTACACGAGACTGAAGCTTGTACCCCTCACCCACCACACTGAAGCGGGAGCCTATAAAGAATAGGTGTCTGGGTGGCTCAGGAGGTTAAGCGTCAAACTCTTGATTTCAGCTCAGGTCATGATCTCAGGTCATGAGATAAAGCCCCGTGTGAGACCCCGCACTGGGTGTGGAGCCTGCTTAAGATTCTCTCTTTCTCTCTCCCTCTGCCTTTCTCTTTCTCTCTAAAAAAGAATGATCGAGTTTAGGAATTATAACCACAAAGGTGTTGGAATCTTTGTCATATAAAGTACTCTTCAATAACCATCATGAAATTATCTTTGGGGGTACCTGGGTGGCTCAGTCATTAAACATCTGCCTTGGGCTCAGGTCATGATCCCAGGGTCCTGGGATGGAGCCCTGCATTGGGCTCCCTGCTCAGCGGGGAGCCTGCTTCTCCCTCTGCCTCCGCCTCTCTCTCTCCACCTCTCATGAATAAATAAATAAAATCTTTTAGAAAATAATAATAATAAAATTATCTTTGGCAAATCACACATGCATTGGTGATTTCTGATTCATTGTCACCATTTTTGCTTACTTTTAGGTTGGTATAAAATCTTAATGCTTTAGTTTGAAGCTTCTTTTCAATTCTTTTTATGTCCAATCCTATAACAAACTACACATAAGTATGTAACATCCGCTTGTGTAAAATTTACAATGTGCTGAGTTGTTTTATGAGGCTAGAGAATTCTCACATTGGGGGGGGGGGTGGGGAAGCTTCCCTAATTTATTTGCTCTGTAAATAAAGATGTCCTGGCATTTTTACCTAGAAGGGAAGTTTCTAATGAGATAAGCAGTATTAATTCTTTAAAAATTGGATATTCATAGTTGTATAAACACACATCATCTTTCAAATCAGTGGCCATTTTTTTTTAAATTTTTTTAAAGATTTATTTATTTGACAGACAGAGATCACAAGTAGGCAGAGAGGCAGGCAGAGAAAGGGAGGGGGAAGCAGGCTCCCTGCTAAGCAGAGAGCCCAATTCGGGGCTCAATCCCAGGACCCTGGGATCACGACCTGAATCAAAGGCAGAGGCTTTAACCCACTGAGCCACCCAGGCGCCCAGAATCAGTGGTGTTTTTAAAAGGCATCATTGCAATCCAAAATCATAAGCTTAAAACTCAAGTTTCATAAATAAAGGTTATTTCTGGTTTTTTGGAATACAGCCGGGCTCCTTCATTTATGTACTGTTTATGGTTGCTTTCATGCTGTGATGACAGAGTTGAGTGGTTGCCAAAAAGGCTGTTTGGCCCACAACATCTAGATATTTACAGGTCGACCCTTTGCTAAAAAACCTGGCAGGCAGCACAGTTCTGGAGTCTGATGGAATTCCCACCACAAGCAACTGACTCAACCTCTGGCATCAGTTTCCTCACTCACCAAATGGTGAAAAAAATCATCCACCTTGTACAGCTGTGTGATTTCATAAAATAGTATTATAAAAAATAGGCAGGAGTCATGCAGTAGATCACAAAAACTCGGGGTTACCATTTTTCTTCAGCTAAAGCAGATTCTGAAATTTATTTTTGTTACAAGAGGTAAAGTTATGAAAAAACTCAATCACACAGAGCAGTACAATAAAGTCTGGCTTATTGATCAATCTGTTAGGTCACAAGAAAAAGTTCAAATCCATGGATGGTCACTAAAATGTCCTCAACTGGATAATCTACAGATAGTTTTTAGACCAGGGCACTTCGCATATTTTGAACTCATCTTCAATTAGAAGTCACTGTAAAGCAGTCGTTTCTCATCATTCATTCACCCTGTTCTCTGCTGGAGGTGTTCATACAGTCCTAGCAGTGACACAGTTCCAGATGGAAGTGTAAGGTGCAGTAAGGAAGCATCCAGAAGCCATAAGGTGAACATGTTTAGGTGCAAACATATGGATGCCAGCCACTCACAAAAATGCTATGCCTGTTCTTTCCAGTTGTTGCTGGTCCTTCCAGACACTGCATTCTGGGAGCTGCTCTGGCTGGCGGGGGCAGGGGGGCATTTAAATCTAGCAAGGGATGGCAACTGAGACAGCCAAAGCCATGAGCCCAAGACCTAAACTGCTAAATTCGGGGAGAGCAAGTACAAAGCTGTACGAACTCTCTGGGATAAATATAAACCGAGGAGGAAACTGAACACAGGACAAAAATCCATCTCTGTCTCTGTTCCAGGAAGCATGAACTCCAAGCTTGAGGACACAAGGACATGAAGCTATGCTCAAAATGTGAAGTGCGGAGGAATGGAGGGGTTAGGAGGAATAAGAGCAGTAGCGCTAAAAGACTGTTCACAAAGATGACAGAACATTCCCCAGCA